>JAATLQ010003599.1:561-17691 GCA_013421005.1 Heliconius erato x Heliconius himera | reverse complement strand
TATAACTTTTCGAACATAAACCGCTAAAATTTGGGAATTGGGACACGAATGGTAATGAGATTTGAGAAACGTTTACAAACATAACTTAGCTATTTTTAACAATAGGAATATATTATGTACATCGGTATGTAGTGTTGTAACAATTTTATAAATAAATAAAAAAAAACATAACATTTTATCTTACTTAGTAGTTATTTGGGGAGGGCCGCGTGATATGCACATATTCAAATAATCACCCACGTACATATTATATGTGAACTAGAAGTATGTTTGCTCTCCTCTGCCTCTATACTAACGTGTTATGGGCGAATGATTTTGGAAATCATGATAACGTCAGGCAGTGTAATCATCGAAGATATTATTTGGTGATTATTGTAAAATACTATATTATAAATATTTTTCAACTTTACATTAATTTTGTTGAAGTTTTATGATTTTCCTTTTTTTATCTCTAAACTACCATTATATTAACTTAAATTTTAATTATTAAAATAAAAGAAAATCTTTTATTTGTTAACTTGACTTTGCTAATATAAAAGTTCGGTCAGTATAACTGAGAATAAGTTTGACTTTATGCAAGTTGTTATTGTTACAAATACTTGCATATTAATTTAAATTACTATTCTAATTAAAATACTCAGAAGCCAACAGCTTACTCAGTAACCATACATAAACTCACGTAAGTAAACTGAACTTATACTGGGTTTTAATTAAATATATTTATAAATAGAGCATGTCTCTATTATTAAAATTATCGTATACAAATAATTTAATTTATGTTCATATTTTAGAAGGCATCGGTGGAAACATCGCCGGTTAAACACAAGAAAGAGGAGAAACAAAGCAAAAAAGAGTTAGAAAAAGAGAAAAAGGTAGAGAATTAATTCCAAATTCTTGTTTCAGGACAACTAGGAATTGGCATTCCATAGAATTTCACCAAAATAATTAATGTATTTTTAAAGAAATAAATAATACTTTGTTTTTATGTTGCATGAATGTTATGAAAATTATAAGTTCTTTCTTATTTTGTCTGATTTGAGATTTATATTTATCGTTTTGTTTTAATGGTTATTTTATTAAATCTCAATACTTTTTTGTTTGTGTGTCGTCGATCTTATCTTTGGCTTCAATCCTGTTGCTCTAACTCTGCCAACTTGTTCATTTACACAGGAATGGATTAAGGAAGGATTTACAATCGTTAAGGGACCAGAAAAGAGTAATAATAAGGAAAATAAAAAGAAAGCCGAGGAGGCAAAAGCGGCTGAGGAATCTGACCGTAAAAAGTATGTATTTTGACATCTGAAAATAATTGTAAAATAAATAAATAGTTGTATATTTTTTTTTATTTTAATATCCTTTTTTAATAGAAAAATCTATTAATGTTAATATTATGCTTTATAGAAAAGAAGATGAACGAATAGCCGTTGAAGAAGAGAAAAAGAAGAAGGTAGCGGACACTATTAAAAAACAACAGGTATTTAAAAAAATATACATATCCCGCTGGACTACTTGGCTGATATATTAAAATGCTTGTCTGAAAATTTATTGTCTTGTCATTTATATTATTTTGAGTATTTGAATTATTAACCTTTTTTAGTTTGGACCCTTTTTTTTTAGGTTTTCTTTTTAGTGATAGTTATTAAGGATTTTAGCCCCACCACGCATTTCCATTTTATCATATTTTAGATATAGAGGCTTACTCAATTTTTTATATGCAAAAATATTAAAATAAATATACCATTTTTAAGTTTTTAAATAAATATTAAAAATGGTATGGCCTTGTATGGCCTCATATAATAATTGGTAGCCAGCCATTTGCTTTTTTAGCAACAAGATTAGTTATCTTGACAATAGCGTTGCTAACAAGATTTTCAAGTTTTCTTGGAACTTAAATGATATCCTAAAAGTCTAGTTAAAAATATAGTTTTTCTTTGCTTCTCTAGGACAATAGGTCTTGAAATGGGTTCAATTAACATTTTGGCAAAATTTCGATCTTTTTGATAAATTTTGTAGGAAAAGATGACCATATAGTTGTGTGTTTTGGAACAAGAATATTATTCTATTAAGGTAAGGTCTTTTGTGAACTTCAGCTCCAAAAGTCGTTACTTACTTGGTCTATACTCGTCTCATCAATTAAAAAAATAGTGCAGTGTAGGAAAATAGTCAGTAAGTACTGTAAAATTTGCTTGCTATCCATGATTTAGCAATAATCCGTAAAACTGAGGTCGTCGTGGGGCAATGGCGCTGCGTCTGGCTGTAGACGCGACGCTTGTGGCTTTGATTCATATTAGGGGGAGTGAATTACTTTAGTTTCCACACTCTAATACCAATATAAAACGTGGCATTGAGTTCTGTCACTTGCGGACCATGGGGAGCTGAGTGTCTTAACACTAGCTTCCCTCTACCTACTCGGCTGGACAATATATGCGGGATACAGTGTGAACCTAAACCTAAAAAAACTATATTAATTCTTTCTCTCTCCATTACTAAGGATTACCAGCATAGGCAAATAGCAGAATCTCTTGCGAAACGAGCTCCATGGTCGGCATCACAAGTGACCGGCACGAATAGAGACGGCTTGACACTAGCGGAAATACAACGACTTGAGAAAGAGAAGAAAATGGAAATGATGAAAGAGCAACAACACATGATGCAGATTATTGCTCAGAAACAGGCTGAGGCTCTCGCTACTGAACAGGTATTGCAGGTTAGTCGTCCTAGTTTCATTTATTTTTATTTATTATATATTTAAATTCTATAGACGATATTAGATATTACTTTACTTCAACAAAGCTGAGGTCAAATAATATTATTCAAAATAAGGAATAATAGTTTACCATCGGTTAACTAAAGTTACTGCCTCGAACCTGAGAAGAGCTGGTGCAAGAAACGAGGAGGGACTATTTTTTTTTAATTCAATTGGTTCTCAATTCACACTTACTTATTAGTGACAATACAACATTTTCAAACTTATTACCTATAAATGTATTGTCTTTTTTATCTGTTACTTAAGATTAGTTAAAAACTAGACATCTTATCTCTATTTAATTCCTAAAAGAGTCCAATAAAAGGCGATCCAAATAAAAAATATCTACATTTCATCTTAGCCTAATTTCAACTGAAAATAAAAAGCGTTTTTACTTTCAGAAATTTGAGTAGAATATTTTGTGGAAAATAAAACGCAATATTATTTTATATAATTCTTTTCTTGTATTGATTCACAATATTTTTATAATACTGATTATACAATCACATATGTACGTGAAACTGGAGATTTTTCCATGTATCTACTAAAATTTGGCTAAATTCTTTTTTTCCCATAATAATGGAAAAATGGAATATATTGTTTCATATGAATAGTGTTGTTTTCAATTAAATATTTACTATGTATGTAAAAGTAAAAATATATTATTATTTTTATTCAATGTTTTAAATTTATATATATATTTTTTTTTTTTAATATAAAATAAAAAAGTATTCAGTTAATAAAATATATTTAACTAATGTTTCGGATAAGGAAATGCAGCAGAATGCGGCGTGGGCTAAAACGAAGAAAGTTTCAAACAATGCCACCGGGCCCAGTCTGGTCGCTATACAGGTATATAATATTTAAATTAATAATCGTATTGAAAAAAGAAAATATTTTACTAATTCATTCAGTGAAAATTATCACTTTTCTTATGATTTTGTTTGTTCTCAAATAATGCCAAATTAAGTAAAGTCTCTGCAGATATTACAAAACTGAAAAAATATTTGATGGAACACGCTAAACTCTTAGTTATTTTAATGGATTTGATTCAGTTCGAATTTGTCGTAAAGTGGGGAACGGAAATACCTTAATAAGAACAAAGCGTCCTAATACTAGGTTCCTACGTTCCTTCTCCCTATCTACATATGTATATATTTATAGCGTCCAGCCTGCCTTTTATGCCCATATATTTTTGTATAGTTATTTAAATTAATAAATAATTTTAATCTTTCATAAGGCGGAAACCCGTCGGCAGTCCGCCATGCAGTCACAGTCGCAATCGCAGGCGCAGGCCCAACCACCGCCGGTGGAAGAACCCACACCCCCCGCCAATCACGCGCCATGGGGTAATCCGCAGAATGGTAATTAAAATATATTTTAAAATTATATTTTCTATTATATAGTATTATTATACGTATACATGTTTATAGACGTATTAACAAATATACATGCTAATTCGTAAATATTATATAATATTAATGTTTGAAAGATTATATAAAATTAAAAAATATTTTCGAGCAGCTTTAATTTTAGACAAAATTAGTTTCCTATTATTCTATACTAAAACAGCGATCGAATATAAAATAAGTAAAGCAAGAACTTTGTTCCCTTATTACAAAAACTCTGCGGTCAGAAGAACATGAAATTTGTCACAGTCATATTTTATATAGAAACAGAGTGCAAAATGATAATATTTATTATGATAATATATAACAAAACGAATTAAAAATATATAATATTAATATTTAATTTATAAATTAAATATAACGTACACTACCTTACGTTAGATAATATACGCTAGTGTATAGCGCTGTTGTAAGCGACAGGTTGCTATGGCTACGCGTTTTGTACGGGTCTATTTGTTCTCTATTGTAGACGACAGTTAACAACGACAATAAAAATACTCAAATTACTAAGTAACTTTTTTCTATAAATTGTTTATGATTTAATGTGCTTTTTGTGTTATAATGTGTGTTGTTCTATCATACAACCGTAATTAAACCTTAATAATTCTTACTGCTTAAGAGTTTAGTAATTATATTCATAGTAATTAAAACGATGAAATTTATCAATTTGTTATACACCTAAATTGACAGATCTAAACATAAAAAATAAAAAAGTAAACAACACAAACAAACAACAGTTTTTATTTATTATTTCCAGGCGGCTTTTGGGATACGCAGCCAAATTCATCAAAATCGGAAAAACCTCAAGAATCTAAAGTAGAAAAGAAGAAAAAAATAATAGCATTCCCGCCAAAGAAGGAAACGACACCGATGGCGGAATTTGAGGCGTGGTGCACCACTTGCTTAGCCCCGTGGAGCTCCAAAATTGATGGTATGTTCTTTTTTTTATTTTAAAGTGTATTTAAAGTGTTATTTATTTCACACGTAGATAGGAAAATACTAATTTAGAAAACGCATAAAAATTTGGCCGTAGTGTTATAAGCGCGGGTTTAAATCCCGCTACGTTAATATTTTCATACACATTCTAAATAAGTAAGTTTTTTTTAGTATCATGCATAAAGCCAGGAAGACTGACGGAATATAATGTTAAGACACTCTCTTTCTCTTTTGACTTTCTCCAATTTCCGCCAAATTTTCGAGACTTTGTATATGGAGCGAAGGAACACAACGTCGCGTACCACTGGCCCCCTAACTAACTGACTAAATTAGTTGTTTCCATTTGATAAATAGAACAAAGCCGCAATTAAAAGTGTTATGATAAACAATATTTTAGACAATTTTCACTAATTAAACGATTTAGGTATAATTAAAGTGATACTGATATTTTAATGTTCATTATTTTTAATATCATTTTCTTTTTAACATTCCAGTGCCGACATTCGTCAATTTCCTGAAAGACATCGAGTCGCCGTACGAAGTGAAGGACTATGTGAAATGCTATTTGGGCGATTCGAAGGACTCTAATGATTTTGCTAGACAGTTCCTCGAGAGAAGGTACGGGGTTCATTTCCCTTTTGGTTCTTTTTATTTTTGTTTTTGTTTTGATGCCTTAGATTGACAAATACCCTGATTTCTTATATTGATAATTGTTAATTGTGATACGGTTTGGTTATAACCAACCACATAGTAAACGTCAAAAATTATTGTAGTCTAAAGTAAATAAAGGAGAATGGAGTATGGAGTATTATATAATATATTTAGAAAACTTGACATCCTTTATGGACATGCAATAATAAATTATATATTACTACTGAAAACAGCCGTGGCACAGGGGTACTAGCGTGCATAGGTTCGATTCCGACTCCCATGCGAGAAAATCTATTATTTAATATTTTTATTTCCTGCTCTAGTAACGACACATAGCGCGGCGTTGAATTCCGTCACACAATGATTTCGACGGAGAGTATCTTAAAAACAACTATCTCTATTATAAATAACTGGACAAGAGTAAATACCAATCGCCTTGTACTGCTGTCGTATTATTTTGCCAACAAAAGAAAATCTTTTTGTTTCTTTACAGAAGTTAATAAATTTTACTAATTCCAATTTAATCTACAATTTTTTCTCATTACCTTTTTTTCTTTCTTAGGTCTAAACTCCTTCGCGTGGGCACGGTGACGCCCTCGGACGATCTATGCTCCCCCGCGATGGCTGTGAACCCGCGTACCGCGCTCAACGACCAAGAGGTCAAGGTAATTTATTATTTATTGGTAGTGTATAAGGGTTGGTTTTCAATTTTATATAGTTTTTAAGTATTAATCCAATATTTATTTATAATATACAAATAAAGTTTATGTTGTGATCGAAATAGCTGTTGCGATTTTCATACATATATTGTAAAAATAATAAAAACAGCTCCACGCTGTTTCCCGCATGCAGCAGGATAGCAGACGAAACCCGGTGCTGAAACTTTGTTCTTCACTTTTTGGCCAATTTCTGAAACGTTGCCTGTTGACTGGCCTAACTCAACGCCGTGTTTTGTCTATTAGAGCGGGAGAATGAAAGCGATTTAAATAAAATCTAAACCACCGAGTGGTTATCGAACCCACAAGCAAAGAGCGTTCTCATAGCAATTATTGCGAAAATATTAAATTAGTTATGTTGTATGCAATAGACTATGTTATCATAATACTCAGAATATAAATATACTAAAGTATTTCAAATATATTTAAAATTATAATAATATACGACTAATATTAAAATATGATGACAATGTTAAGCTATGGTAATATTTGGAATACTTACTTACTTACCTTGGAATATGATTTGACTGAAAAGCATTATCTAATATTATATGAATTAATGTAATTTTTCTTAGTTTGATTGTAGCATGTTAGGCAGAGGGAACCTAGTGTTAAGTTTCGTTCCTCTGTTCACGAATTCTGTAGATATTGCTTGTTGAGTGCCGTTACATAGCGCCTCGCTTTGACTAGCCCGGGAGTAGAAGTGATAGTAATCCATTCTGTCAATAGGAATCGAACTCATAGTCGTCGCGCTTACAGTCAAACATTGCCCCATTGTGCTATGATGGCCTCTATCTGTCTGTGCGAATTTGTGTTATATACCTCATATTTATTTCTTTAAATATAACAATGCCATGTAATAGTTTTACTTGTAAAAATATATTTTGAAGATTCACATACATTTTCTACTTCTTTGTTTATTTGTAAATGTAATTAAGTTGATTTTAAATGTCAAAAAGCAAAAATATTACTAGAAAAATTGTGGGAACCTGCGATGGTTTTTGTTTTGCTATGAACTATGCAAATCTGTAATTAATATATTAAGAGCTTTGCTTTTGCGACTTATTATCGATTACTTATTATATTGCGATACTATCATGTACTTAATGTAGCCTTTATATAGCCTTCCTTCATATATTGATTATATAACAAAGATTTTTTTTTTCTCAAAAATCAGCAGGTCCTGAGATTAGAGTATTCATCCAAACAAACTAAAATAACTTGAAACAAAGCTATAACAGAATAAAAGTTTTGATCGGTACTGTCAGGTTCAAATCGAAATATTTTGTTTATTTTATATTGTACTAATGCAAGCGAAGCGATGTTACATATTTGAAATAATTCGCGATATATGTGTTCTATACAGCAATGTTATCTTTTGGCGAATAGAGGAAAACTTGTGTTTTTCATGTTTTATGAAATTTATTTAGATCTAACTATGAACGCGACGGTTGTGGATTCGATTCTCGCTCGGCTAAAGAATTATTTTCATTTCCTTGCCTTGCGTGGTAATAAGGCGAAGAGCGGCGCTACTGTTCGTTTTCCAACACACAATTTTGTGAAAAATGGGAACGGAGTGTTTTTATACTAGGTTCCCTTTGCCTACTCTGCTAGATGTGGGGGATTGTTTTAGCTTGACGTCGTACGTCAGTTGCGAACGATTTGCGATTTAAATGATTTGTCTGATTTTAGATTTCGATCATTTATAGATTTACCTTTGGTTGAATATGAGTGACATGTTGGCTCAAGCGTGTGACTGTAACATAACATTTGTGGGTTCGATTCCCATTAGTGGGAATGAATTATTATTCATCAGTATTTTCATTTCTTCACTCTGGTACCAAGGCTAGAGATGTAGGTAGATGAAATCTTATAACAAAAAATATATTTAAACTTAATAATGTTTCAGATTTTTGTATGTGAAACAGTATTGAGGCTATTTATGTACTGCGAAAGTGATAATAATTATAATACATAAATTTAAATTTCGTCATAGTTTTTTAAGCGAATAAACGACTTATTTGAAATATGCTTGCTTTGCTACCACTGTTGCAAAATTATATCATTGATCACTGTACTCATTTTACTCAGATAAAAAAAAATATAATATATCTTTAAAAATTGTTGTATTTATATTTTATAATTATAGCTGATAGCTGTGGCTGCGTCAATAACCCTAACCAAAAATAATTATTTTAAAACGATTGCCCGCTTATCTTATATTTATTGTGGAAATTAATTTGTTCATACATTCATCTTCATCATAACTAACCATCAAATCAACTTACAGGGCAAAGGGAAAAAATCCAAAAAGAACAAAATGTTGAAAGTGGACGCCCGCATCCTCGGCTTCTCCGTCACGGCGTCCGAGGACCGCATCAACGTCGGCGACATCGACACCGTCTGAGGCCACCACCGACCCCCGGCGACCCGCCTCGTCTTATCGCCCGGGGGTATCTACGTAATGCATCTGACCAACCAGGCTAACGTGAACTCGAACCCAAGGAACAGTGGTGGTAACAATACAGCGTCTAATCGTGGCAACTATCACAACAGGCCAACTTATCCAACTCGCGTTTTTAGGTCGCGTCGCGGTCGATTTTAGTTTGTCTTATCCATATCCGATTTTTTAGTCTTCTTCTGAATGTTTGATTTGTTTTTATTTGAACGCCTTAATGTTGGCGACTTTGATTCGCCCTACTCTATCATTTAAAAATAATGTAAATAACACGATTACAAATAGAGCAACTATCACAACAGGCTAGTTTGCCCGACGCGTGTCCTTAGATCGTGAACGTCATATCGCCGGATGAAAGAGAGGTTTTGTTTTCTTTTTCTTTTTGGTTGTTTGTTTTGCCCGATTGTTCTGGAACAATGCAATTTTAGACTACGTGAATATTTAATAATGATCACTCATAACCAGTGAATATATCGTATTGTATAGTTTGTAAATATAGTGTAAATAATTATATTAATTCAAAACAATACTACGCGAATGTGAACGTGAATTTAATGAAAACATTTGACCATATAAAATGTAATTTGAAATATATAAAAAATACGAAATTCAAAATTATAAGAAATTGTATAATTCTATCCGTTTCGGCTAGAAGTGGGAAATTATAAATGAAAAATATAATTCTTCACACAAAAAACACGAATATGTATATGACACGTCCAATAACAAAATTATTGGTGAATTTTTATTCACTTGGTCACTGTTATTTAGGAAATCACCTTTTTAATAAATATTAGTGGTACATTCTACGATAGAGAGATGTCTCTTGATAGGATATTTCTTGTCTAAATTTATAAAGTTTATTTAGTAATTCATAAAAATTTCAAGTTTTACTTAACATTTTAACGATTTTACTTGTTTTTTTTTTATTCAAATTTCATAAATTGAATTACTTTAATTTTACATTTTTTTGTTCCAATAATAATTATTCAATTTTGTTTTACATTTACAATTTTTTAATTATTTTCAATAATATTTAAAGCAAATAAATTTATTTCTAATATAATTAATTTAATTTTGAGACATTTTCTTGTAAATAGTCATTTTGAATGATGTACATAATAGAATTATATGCTTAAATTTTTAGATAATTAATTGTAATTAGTAAATAAAGTTTAAATAAGATTACTTAAAACTAACTAAAATTTGTAATTTGTACAGCTAGTTTTTCGGAAAAAACTAATCTTTTCTGAATTTTCCTTAGAATTAAATATTTGAAATACTATAGATAATAAATTATTGCTTATTTCAATGTTTTTAATAGATTATATTAATTATAAAAGTAAGTTAAGTAAATTTAAAAATAAATATTATAGACAAGATTTTAAAATTTATTCGTTCGTTTATTTATTTTGTTTTTTTTTTTAATAATGTAATGAGTTTCTTATAGTTACCCTAAATATCACATTTTTTTTAAAAGATTGGCATTTTTAAGTCAATTAAAGTTTAATTTATCTAATTTATAGGAATGTAATTTATAACATTTTTAAATTTTGGGTTCTTATTAATTTTTATTTCTAATTTCAAAGGCAAAAGTGGCGTCAGTTGTTCAGTTCTATGAAATTAAGAATAGTAACGAGTCCGTCTGCGTGTGGCTAATAATTCGACGTTTGTGGGTTATTTTATTACCGTATTTATATTTACATATTTTTGATAAAATAACTAAAGTCATTTCTATTTAAATTTTAGTTGGATCTCTTCGCCCGTGGGAGTTATTCTATTGAAAAAAAAATAAAAGTAATTTAATTTATTTTTATAGTAATTTCCTGGATTATTTAAATGATTTTTTTGCTCACTCATTATCATAAAAAATCATTTATATTGTATGAGTGTTTTTTTTACTATTTGATATTTTTTTGGTAAACAGTTGTATAATGAAATTGGTTATTTACTATACCTTATAATATTACATTTTAATTTATGTAAATGTTTTAGTAAACTTATAAAGTTTAAACTTTTTTTGAATTAGTTGTAGATTTTTAACTCAAAAAAAGCAAGGTCGATGCGAGTACCCAAATATAGATTAAAATAAAATTTCATAATAATATACTAAGTTAAATAAAAAAAATTGGCTGTAAATAATTAGAAATAAAGTAGATATCGATTATTGGAAATAGTAAATTTAAGTAATTTAAAATTCACATTAAATTTAATCGTAATTATTAAAGTTTAAGATTATCAAATAATTCACACGTACCACGTACTACGACAGAAAACTAATGGCCGACAAAATTGCATGAAGCGGAAACTGAACCCGCAATATAATCATAATATTAGTATAATACTTAAAATTCTTAATGATATTAATAATTTGAATAGTAATAATATTTGAAGAATAGTTTTAATAATAACATTACAATAATTATATTTCATATAAAGGAAATAAAAGAGTATTCCTAAAGCAATAAATTATTATTATAATTAAAATAATTGTAATAAAAGTTAATTAAGTTTTTTTATTACTGAGGTGATTTCTTGTAACATTATTTGTTATAAAAGTTTAAATAGCAGTGACTAAGTTATTGCCACGGTATTTTTTTAATATATTCTTTTTATGACGGATTCTAATGAGTTTTAATAAACAAAATTGAAAATAGTTCGATTCTTTTATGTTGTATATTTATTATTAATCTCTAATTTATTTTATATTATAATATAAATATGTATTTTTAATAAATTAGTAATTCAAATACTCTTCCTTGTGTCGTCGTTTGATAAATTCAATTTTAACTTTGACATTTTTCATTTCATTTTTATGGAAATTTAAATTTTAAGCTTTGGAGCCATTGTTTTTTTTTTATTTTAATTTAAAATTAAATATATGCGTCAATATTTAAATAAAAATTGACAATTTTGCTTTAATTCGACGATATACATATTATTATTGTAGTTTATATGAAAATATCAATGTATAAACGGTCTAAGCTACAAATTTTAATGGGAATAAAGTAAAACACATAAGCAACTACATATTTCTAATACAGAAAAATATGAAATTACATTTCTTTTTGTAAAATTTGACATAGACCATTTGTATATTGACTATTTTATAAGAAATTTTAAAATATAATTGTAAACTGTTACCTTTAAATTTTAAAATTAAATTTGATTTAGTTTTATTTAAAACTTTAATTTCTATTATTTTATTATTTATAAAAATGAATGATTTTTGCAATGTTATTTTTAAAATTTAAATTATAATTTTAATACTTTTGTTTTAAATGTGTTTAAATTATTATTGATTAACGTTTTTGTGATTCTGTATGTACGTCGGTGTATTTACTTATTATGTATGTATCTATCGCTCGTTCAAAACTTTCGGTATTACGTGCAAAAAGCTATAATAAAAAAAATACAATGTCTATGTATCTAACTGACATAACTGACAAAAAATTGTTTATTATACTTAGATTGTCATATAATTTGTAATTGTTGTTCACAATTGAACGGGCGATTTTTATATGAAATCCTTAGAATAAATTGTTGTGTCGATTTTAAAAGTTTTCTAAATGGTAAGTGTTTTAATTAAAAATTGGATGTTGTCTTTACGCCAGGCGTTTGATCATTATATACTGTATTTTGAATCATATGAAAGCAAATTTGTTTAATTATAAAATTTAAATTAAATTAAATAAAATTTAAATTAGCTTCACGCTGTATCCCGCACACAGCAGGGTAGGCAGAGGGAACCTAGTGTTAAGACACTCCGTTCCCCACTTTCTGCCGAATTCTGGAGGCATTGCGTGTTGAGTGGCAGAACTCAACGCCGCACTTAACCTCGACACCAGAGCGAAAAAATGGAAATATAAATTTAAGTAAATATTTCATCTCCTCGAGTGGGGATCGAACCCACAACCAGTCGATTTGTAGTCACACCTCGTGCCGCTGCGCCACGACCGGCCTCAAGTTTTGTTTGTTTAATTATAAAGACATTTAATTATAACCGTAGCATTTGGCGCTGCGTCCTCTCTGACTACTCCGCTAGGAATGCAGCGTGAAGCTATGTATGTATTTTAACCAAAACATGGTTCATTCAAGTTTTTAAATATCTATTTATTGGTTTTATTGACAACAAAATATATGTCTATAGTCTATCTTGTATAAAACATAAAATTTCTTCGTACTTACTATTTATATACTCAACGCCTGGCGACACTTGGATTTTACTTGGATGTGTATGTATTAAATATTCGCAAATCAATGGAAATTCAACTTGGTATGTTGTATTTTGAACATTTCTCCATACCAAGGATAGTTTAATGTTTCCGAAAACATCTGAAAATTTGAACGTAGTGGGACTTAAACCTGCACCTCGTTGAAGGAGCAGGTTCAAGACACGTTCGAATTTTTAATACGTTTTCTGAAACACTTACTGTATGTCAATTTTTTAACTATACGTGTCGTCGTATCTACGTGTTCAATAACTGTTTTGAAATATTCACTTTAGTCTTAATTACGTGTTGTTCATGCGATTTCTCACTTGTAATCGATTATCGGTATCGATTTTCGAATATACGAGTAATTGGATATACTCGACTCGTTTGAAACGAATATCGATAACGATCCCATAATCGATTCACAGCTAGCTTAAATGTTTTTTTTATCTGTCTGTTAGAATATATATATATATATATATATATATATATATATATATATATATATATATATATATATATATATATATATATATATATATATATAATATGGTATAATATTGATTTGTACATAAAATGTTTATTGTCACTAGTTTTCCTCTTAGTAAAATATACGCAATATTGATGTTAGCCTCAAGCCTCTCTTGTTTTGTTTCTATGTGGAATCGAACTGGTGTCTTTAGCGTTGTGTCCACTTTTCTACTTTATATGATGAATGTTTCAATGTTTCAAGTCACAATTACAGAAAAACTATATGTATTTAAGAAATTTACAGATTTAACCTTTCCCATATACTCCATATATGTGTGTTGATAGTGCCCACTTGTGCCACACTGGCCACATCATTTATTTAACCCTTAAATATTAGTCTCATATAACAAATACATAAACACAAGTGGTGTAGGTCGAGAGAACTTAGTGTAAGTCACTCTGTTCTTCATATGCTGCCCTTTTAACAGTTAATGGTTTGGATTAAGGAACTTAACACTGCATTTTGTCTTAACAGAACGGAGAAAAAAAAATGGCTTCTTCTGAGTGGGAATCCACAACCAAAGTATTTAATCAAATATAATTTTGACATTTTATTATTAATTGTATTTAAATTATTAATATTGCAACTTTAACTTTGTAATAATAATCATATAGAACGATGCTAGTTGTGCTAGATGAAAAAAATGTATAATTTTTTTTACGTTTTGTAATAAAAATACCAAATAGATTTGAAGTGACAATCCTTTTCATACAAAAAAAGTGTTTATAATAAATCTTTTAATCGCTTAGAATTCTCATCTAAATACATAAAAAGTAATTATTGAAGCTCAATTTAAATTATTATTATTTATAATTGATATATTTATTGAAATTCGTGTTTTTAGTTAGTTGTTGTGATGAGTTTTGACCAATATAACTTAATTTTTCTATAATAGTAATAATTAAATAATTTCTAAAACATTTTGTAGAAACACTTAAATATCATATATATATTTACATATATGGGAAAGGGTGTGAATCTCTTGTATGTATTCAAAATTTAGGTCAATAACGATGAAATATCTCTAAACAAATGTTAGTAAATAACATGTGTAGTTGTAGTTTTGTAAAATTTTCTTTTTATACTTAAGTATAGTAATTTTTTTTAATGATTTGTTTTAGAATCGTTATATGTGTAAGGTATGAAATACAACAATTTCCCGGATAATCCCCAATCTAATATAAGTTTTATTTACTTTTTAATTTTAACAATAAAGATACTTAATTCAACTTAAGATACTTTTAGGTTATATGTATTCTTTCGTTTAGTAGTCATAGACATGTTTTACATATATTTTTTTTAACGATTATGATACTTTTTTAATATGAATTTAATAGATATTCTCTATTTTTTTTTCATACATTTTAATAGATTATGACATTGATTAAAAACAAAATTCAATTTTGTTTCAATTTGATTGAAGATAGGCGAGGTAACATTGTATTTATCGAATTAATTTAAAAAAATGTTATAAAATTTTACTTTAATGTTAACGAATAGATCCAGATACATACAACATAAAATTTTAATAAAAAATAATAATTTATAAACATAGCTGGAAATAAATAAATTGCACATAAATTTCAGAATTTTTAAATCTAATTGATCTTTCAAATAGGTGAGAATGAAAGTTTAACAGACTGACATTTTATATAAAGTTATTAGAAATTATATACAGCAAATATTAGACTGGGGATATCATTACTTTTCTTAAAGAAATACCTAATGATGTATCTGGCGTCATCGGACTAGCGGCGATTTAGTATAACTTTGACTTATACCAATAAAAATAACAAAATTTATTATAATTTTTATTAAAAAAAACTCAATAATTTTTTACAAAAAATGATATTTTGATGATAGTTTGCAAAAAAATTTATTACCTTTTTTCAATTATAAATATATTTTTTTTGTGAAAAGAAAAGTTTTTTTTTTAAATATGTATATTTTCTTTTGAACTATTCTTTTTAGAATGAAATTATTTCAATTATATTTGCAATTTTATAATTCTTGCCAGAACTTCAATGTAATACGTTCATATTAAAAACTGCCTAGTCCGATAGAGGGCGTCGCCGTTGTGAAATTAATTTGTTAGTCCATTCATTTGTTCACAATAGCATATTGTATTAATGTTACGTTTCTATTTAATTATATTATGTTTTTGAAAAATGTAAATATTATTTTAGAGTTAATAAAAATAAAATATCTGATCAATGTATTGTATTGAGTGTTCGTCATTTTTTTGCAAAAAATATATATTTTTAATAATACCATAAAGCTGAAGTTCTTTGGTTGAACGCGCTAGTCTTCAGAACTACAAGTTCTAATTGAAAAAAAAAATATTATAGATCTTTCTCAAGGAATGCTATAGGCTGTATTATATATATACGATCGTATACATATACATATACAGCTACACGCTGTATCCCGCACGTAGCAGGGTAGGCAGAGAACCTAGTGTTGAGAGACTCCGTTCCCCACTTTCTGCCGAATTCTGGAGGTATTGCGTGTTGAGTGGCAGAACTCAACGCCGCGCTTTGCCTTGACACCAGAGCGAAGAAATGGAAATATAAATTTAAGTAAATATTTCATCTATTCGAGCGGGATCGAAGCCACAACCAGTCGATTTTATAGTCACACTTTGTGCCGCTGCGCCACTTTCGCGGTATTTTTTTACATATAATAATATTCAAAACTGCCCCCTTTATTTTGTTCAAAGCTGCCTCAGTGATATTTGAAAATTTCTTAACGTTTTTTTTTCAAGTAAAAATTGTAGTAATCTCTAGTTTATTGCATGATATATGAAACATTCTAACTAAAAGAGGAAAAAATAAAACCATATACCTTGAATTGGATCCCTGCGATCCTTACGCGTTTATTTAAAAATGCATAAAATTTTACTCAAAATCAAACACTCCTCGTAACTCAACTACGGGCTCTCATATATCAGCGGTGACGAGTGACACATGTGCAGATTAGTGCTGCCACTACTCAAAAAAAATCTACCAAAATTTCTTTTTGAAATAGCTCTGCTAACACATATTTTCAAAGGTGCCTGTTCTAAGCTGCCGCCCTCTCCCCTATTTTAATTTCCTCACTCTGACAATAAAACGAAACTGTCCCTTTATAAATAATATTTCGAAAATTTGGTGCGTGTAGAAGAGAGTTTTATTACTAGGTTCTCTCTATCTACCCTGCTGTACGTAAATATTGATTTATCGTTAAAACTAACTGGCCATTAAAGTCTAAATGTCACTCGATAAAAAAACAAAGTTATTTTTATAATATTGACGTTAACAGTACAACATAAAATTTTACATTATGAACAATCTTATTGAAAATTCTAGTAAAAACTAAAATTTTGAGAAAAATGTCTGTACCAGAACCTGACATGGATACTGGGAGGCTCATTATAACCTATCTTCAGAACAGCAAAAATGGAGCAACTGCATCGGATATAGTTCAGCA
>JAATLQ010003588.1:18772-36996 GCA_013421005.1 Heliconius erato x Heliconius himera | reverse complement strand
AAAAAAAAAAAAAAAGCTGCACTTATTTTAAACCTTAAGGGAGGTGGTAAGTCATTCCAGATTCTTGCTGCCGCAAAAAGTATTTTCTGTTATTAATCATTTATAGAATTATATTTATAAAAATTGGATAAAAATAGTCCAGCAATAAAGAAAAAGGAAAGTCGTTTAGAAAATTTGAACACTTGTATATATGCACATATTTAAATGTTTATTTTTAAATATTGAAATAGCCTAGATTTATGTATGCGGTGTGTTTGTGTGAATGTAAGGTATACTTGAAATATATAAATTTAAGTAAATATTTCATCTCCTCGAGTGGGGATCGAACCCACAACCAGTCGGTTTTGCAGTCACACCTCGTGCCGCTGCGCCACGACCGGCCTCAACATAGATAATAACCGTCGGGATAAACATTGCTTTTTATTAAATAAAACCGCACTCAAATCGGTCCATTAATTCAGGAGGTTCAGTGTCACAGACAAGCACGCAGATAAGTCAAACTTACAACACCCCTTTTTTGCGTCAGGTTCAATAATGTTAAAACAAACTTATCTGTCATAGTTGCGTTTAATCAAAAGACATTTCCAAATCACACAAAATAATAAAAGTCAATTGAATTTAAATTCAATTATTGTTTAAGGCATGACAGAATATTATCAGATAATTCGTTTTAGAATTATTTAGTCACGTACGTGACAAAATTTCTTTCCAATTCTTAATGAAAGCAAGTATTATTTGAATAAAGGCAGCTGAAATTAGATATTGAAGTGACGACGTGAATCTTAATTTAGTACGATTCCAGTAAATGTGTTTTTAGGGTTGACTCCTGCTTTTACATTGAATGTCATAATATTTTAACAAAATCATACGTTTAGTTTATAATGCTATATGATTTTTAGAGTTTAAAACAAGTATTCACATTAGAATATATGGTTGTTTAAAAAAAAAAATTCACGCTGTATTCGAAACATAGGATAGGGTCTCTCTACCCTAAAGCAGGTGTGCAGTGTTGAGATACTTTGTTCTACAATTTCCGTCCAATTTTTGTGTTGAGTTGCAGAACACGTCATTCTCTTGTCTTGGGAATAGTAATAAAAATAGTTAATTTCTCCAAGTGAGAATCCCACGCACACCACCATCACGCCGCACCGTCGACCACAGCCACAGTGCCACGACGGTCTTCAAATTAATCAAATCAAATTTTGAAATATACAATGCTCAAATTTCCATCCTAAATTGACGAACCAGGTACTAAAAAGTGAAAAGCTAAAGTAATCTATGAAAGAATTTTTTTTACAAATAACATTTTTCATTACTAGTAAGCTTTTAATTATTAAAAAAATAAATACTATTTGGGTACAAGCGAATTACTGTATTATACAATTTCATATATGAATTTGAATTTAGATTGATTTTAGGCACAGCTGTATATTCGAATTGAACATATTGATCTACGTGAGATTAAGGTATTGCATCAAGGTATTATATATGTACATTACTAATGCCATCTATAATACCTTGATGCAATCCCTGCATTTAAAATTTAATAGTTTATTGTCTTTTTTAACCGACTTCTGTAAAAGGGGGATGTTATCAATTGGATTGTATTTTTTAAATCAACTTTGTGTGAGCTATACTACGTTTTTTATTGAAAATTTATTATAAACCTGTCCTCTGGTCCTTTGTTTTAAATAACAAAACACAATGCTATCATATCCTATTTATATTTAGTAGCCGCGGGTTCAAAAACATAAAAAAATTGTAAAAGAACTTTTAGTATAGGCGAAAATATAGAAAAATAACTGGTATGCTATTACGTAGGTATTGAAAAATAAATCAAATATGTTAATAATATATAATTATAAGATTATGTAGTAGTAAGGCTTTCTCGTGTGCAATTATAAAGGATAGTTTTACTAGATGTCAGATTTTTTAGATTAGTTACTCGCACCAAAGGCTTCCAAAGTTACAAAGTATACCTACTAGTATTAGGTACTTGAAGTTGTTGAAGTCAGTTTCATGTTTTTTTTAAATTTTTATGTTGTTCATATTATGTCGTTTTTTATTCTTGAGTGTTTTTGGGTATGTTGGTAAATTTTTATGTTGTTCATATTATGGGTTAAATGATCGATGAGATTAAATTAAAAGATTAAAAGGGAGCCTTGATCTATATTTAAAAATATTGATAGTAAAAGGTAATAGAGGAAGATAACGACTGATGCACAAAATCTGCTAAGAGAAAAAGTACAACAACACATACAAAACTGCAATGCTAGCGTTCGGCAATCATGGTCCATTTCTATCAGAATAAAGAAATAAAAAATAATGTCATTTCTACTACAAAATATGAAGTTATTAATTTAATTTGGCCTATAACCAATGTCTGTATATATAAAAAAAAACAAAGTTAAAGTAAATTCCCAAAGGAATTCTTGATACAGTATCCTAGCCCTATCGAACTAAAAGTCGATTTTACATCTAGGTAGCATTATTCATTCAATAGCTGACTGCGACTGAAGTGAGGCGACGCCACTCTATTAGTAGCGTACAGGGTAAAGTATATTAGAATTTCTATAATATGTATTGATTGAAATAATTGAAGCAAGTCACTTGCTTATTGCCTCTTATTCTAAGATATATTTAGTTAAATTACAAAATTTATTAGTATTATTTTAAATTATTTAGATAATGTATATAATTGAGATAGAGGCCGTCGTGGCGCTGGGGTACAAGAGTGCCTAAAACGCGATAATTGTGGCTTCGATCGCCACTGGAGGGAATCAATTAATATTTCTTAATATTTTCATTTATTTGCACTGGCGCCAAGGCAAAAACCCGTCGTTGAGTTCTGCCTCTTAATACGCAATGCATCGAAAAATTCGGCGAAACGTGGAGAACGGAGTGTCTTATTATTATGTTCCCTTTGCCTATCCTGCTGTGCGGGATATGAAGATGATTTGAACTTTTAACGTAAAGCAGTAAATATAATGTCTTAAGATTAGATATACTCTGTCTACTTTATGTGGAATGACGAAAGAAAATAAATAAAATTAATCAAATTTGTTGAAGAAATTTACAAGAATAAAATTAGCATAAAATCAATCTACTCTGGCCAGAATTATATTGTAGTCAGAAGTCATGTTATATATCGGATTTCGTTTGTATCAATGTAAACGCGGTGGTAGTGGGTTCGAGTCCGACTGGGTAAAAGTGATTAACGACATATATAATTAAAGTATTATTTTAGAAAAACCGTGAAGCGTGAAAAGTGTTAAAGTCATACATCTACATATATAGTACATTCCATTCGCATATTTCTTATTTTCTTTTGTTCCCAGCGTATCTACGGAGCGCTTTGCCTCGATCGATGGCGTACAATGAAATCGCGGCTTTCAATGTATATTGCTAGGAATAACTCATTTCATATGTATGGAGGGAAACACCGCCACTATAAAATTGGAAATGGAGTTAGAAACTTGGAGAAGCGATATAGATTCAGAGCGCAAAATGGAAATGATAGTTTTATAGACGTTGTCGTATGTGTAATTTTATTTCAAATTTAAATATTTTTGTGTTTTCGGAACATGAGATGTGTGATAATTTTATGTAAGAAAGTGGGGAACGGAGTGTCTTAACACTAGGTTCCCTCTGCCTACCCTGCTGTGTGCGGGATACAGCGTGAAGCTAATTTATATTATCCAATTTTTATAATTTCGTCTTCACGTGTGTATCCAGCATATAGATATAGAGGAAACCTAGTGTTAAGACGTTTCCCACTTTTCGCCGAATTCTGGAGGCATTGCTTGTTAGATGGTGGAATCCAACGCCGCGCTTTGTGCTTAGATACCAGAACGAGGAAATATACTAATAATAAATGTTTCATTTCCTCGAGAGGGAATCAAATCTACAACCTGTCACATTTAGAGTCACACGCTTGTGCCCCTGCGTCACAACTAGTCTCAATAATTTAATCAATTTTATCAAATGTTATGTAAAAACACTTCTTCAATCTTCTTTTCGGGAAATGACCTGGATGATATTTACATTATAGATAATGAATTATAATAATTGAAGTGAGATACCCATACCAACGACAAGACAATAGACATAGAATAAACTGACATACGTCAGCTTCACGCTGTATCCCGCACACAGCAGGGTAGGCAGTGGCAATCTAGTATTAAGACACACCGTTCCCCACTTTCCACTGAATTCTGGAGGCATTGCGTGTTGAGTGGCGGAATTCAACGCCGCGCTTTGTCCCGACACCAGAGCGAAGAAATAGAAATATACATTTAAATAAATATTTCAATTCCTCAAGTAGGGATCGAACTCACAACCAGTCGCTTTTACAGTCACACTTCGTTTCCCTGCGCCGCTACTGGTCTCAATAATAGATTATATGAATTATTAATATTAAAAAAAATAATAATATTTAAACAATTTTAATAGTAAGTTTCTATTAAGCCATTTCAACAGTACATAAAAGTTTACTTCTATATGATGGATAAGGCTTGCTTTGTAGATGGTGCGGTTCGTATTAAAAGTTGCCTTAGTTCCCTCGAGTGCCATACACGCTGCCACAGTAGATAGGTAACTCAATAAATGTCACAATGAAAAATTATCCAGACACCACGCTGCTTGAAGTATTTCTGTGTTAGCTTTTCATGGTACATTTAGTTCTTTAGGATAAGAATATGATGTTAGTAGAGTCTAGGAAAAAGAAATTTAGCTTCAAAAAATCTATTATAATATCCTTAGGAGGTCAGTCGTGGCGCAGAGGCACAAAGTGTGACTGTAAATCGATTGATTGTGGGTTCGATCCCCACTCGAGGATAAAATAATTACTTTCATTTATATTTTCATTTCTTCGCTCTAGTGTCGAGGCAAAGCGCGGTGTTGAGTTCCGCCACTCAACACGCAAAGCCTCCAAAACTCGGCGGAAAGTGGGGATTGAAGTGTCTTAACACTAGGTACCCTCTACCTTGCTGTGCGCGGGATACAGCGTGAAGCTGATTTAATTGAATAATATCCTTAACTAAATAATTAAATAATAAATAAGTAAATTTTATATTCAAAATAAATAATAAAATTGTTATTTATAAAACTATTTGATCTCTTAATAATATTATAAAATTGATGTACGCAAATATGAATCAGACGGAAATCGGAACTAATAAAGCAACAAGTAAACACGTATTGTGGTTTTCTGTATTCATACATTATTTTAATATTATATTACTATACAAAAATATTTATAGAAATCCTTCTAGGCAAAGGGAACCTAGTAGGCAAAGGGAATCTACAGCCTCGTCGCGTTTTACAGTCACACACTGCGCTACCACACCACGATGGATATTTAGCAGAATTACTTGTATTGACAGTTTTGCACAGCCCTCTTAATAAAATTCTTAAAAGAAAATGTTTCAAACAGTAAAAGGATTATGCATTATATTAACTTAAAATTTCCAATATTTTTTAATAAAATGATATTGAAACACGTCTAGACTGTCTCGAGAAAGGAGGCTGTTTTTTGTTCATGAAGTTTTGCTTAACGTTCCATTAATAATGTATAAAGAACAATAGAATTGTGTCAAAAGATTTTCTTTTACAGTAAGTATGTATTACAGTATAATAGTAAGAATATTGGTTAAACGAGTAAAAGTGATGTCTGTCAATGTTGTCTAATAAATATACATATAGAAAGCGGTGAAGTAATATATAAAAATAGAAGAGAATAAGATTCGAGGAAATGAAATATTTATTTAAATGTATACTTCCATTTCTGCGCTCTGGTGTCGAAGCAAAGCGCTGCGTTGGATTCCGACACTCAACACGCAATGCCTCGAAAACATGCGGAAAATGCGAAATTGAGTGTCTTAACACTAGGTTCTTTTTTTTCCGAAAACAAAAATCTGGAAAAAAAAGTATTAAAAGAAATGTAAAAATAGCAAAAGGTACGGACCATAAGTTTGTAGTGTAAGTAAGAATTAAAATAAAAAAAAAATACTAGGTTCCCTCTGCCTACACTGCTGTGTGCGGGATACAGCGTGAAACCGATTTAATTTTTATTTTATTTTTAAAACTTAAACCTAAAATAGATATTTTATTTACCTGTAAGCTCGTTACACAGCATCGCGATGGCCGCCGCGTTAGTGTCCTTCCCGTCAAACACTTTGATGATGTCCGCTCTCCGGAGGCAACTGCGAATGAGGCAGGTAACTTTGTTAAAGTCTCGAAAATCTTTGAAAATTAAAATCGGATCGAAACTTTGAAAAGAAAATTGAAATATAGGAATTATAGGTTTTCAGTGGATTGAGGTTTGGTTGGGAATTTTTTTTTGCTTCACGCTGAATCCCGTATGGTGGATAGACGGAGCCTAGTGTCAAGGTTCCCATTTCCCACTTTTCGCCCAATTCTAGAGGCGTTGCGTGTTGAGTGGCGAAACTGAACGCCACGTTTTGCCTCGACACCAGAGCGGTTGTGTTATATTTTTTTACATATTTTCTTTGTCATAAAAATTGTAACTATTCCAATGTTTCTGATTTTTGCTGCCTAATTAATTATTTTATTAATAATGTCATGAATTTTGAGTGGATCTGACTGTTTTGGTTGGGATTTTATTATAATCTTTAGTTGATTCTTTTTCATGAAAATTATAACAATGATAGTGCTTCTATATAATTAATTAAATAGATGAAGAGATTTTTGTGTTCAGGTAAATTATTTTTTAACTAAACGCAGTATCGATTATAGTAGGATATGCAAAAGCAATCTAATGTTAAGACACTCTCTTCCCCACTTTCGGTCTAATTTTTGAAATATCACTCAATGTAGCAAAATCAAAGAAACGATTTTAAAAAAAAAAATAAATTCGCTTCACGCTGTATCCCGCACACAGCAGGGTAGGCAGAGGAAACCTAGTGTTAAGACACTCCGTTCCCCACTTCCTGCCGAATTCTGGAGGCATTGCGTGTTGAGTGGCAGAACTCAACGCCGCGCTTAACCTCGACACCATAGCGAAGAAATGGAAATATAAATTTAAGTAAATATTTCATCTCCTCGAGTGGGGATCGAACCCACAACCAGTCGGCTTTGCAGTCACACCTCGTGCCGCTGCGCCACGACCGGCCTCATTTTTTTAAAGGGAATAAAAATAATTCATTCTCCCGAGTAGGAATCGAATCCACAACCGTCGCGTTTTCAGTCAGATACCGTACGGCTGCGTCAGAAAGGCTTTGTCTATTTAATGAAGTTTTTATTATAAAAATATTACTCAAATTATTTTACTCAAAACGCAATGCCTCCAGAATTCGGAAGAAAGTGGGGAATGGAGTGTCTTAACACTAGGTTCCCTCTGCCTACCCTGCTGTCTGCGGGATACAGCTGATTGATTGATTGAAATTATTTTACATAAAACTCAAAGACTTTTGTAAGAAAATATCATATTAACAATTTTCATATATACGCACAAAAAAAATCACAGAAAACTCCTAAATGCTCTAATATTTAAAGTTCGTTCGTATGCACATTCTCTATCAACTGGCCTTTGTTCGTAGACTCGTATCAATAGAACACTCGTATCATTTGCCTATAAATTGGCTGAAGGTATAGGCTTCATTTTAGTCTAGTTTCTAGTGTGAAACGTAACAAAGGTGCAACGGAAATGTTGGAAATTTAAAATTTAGAATCATATATTTGATATGTGATTCGAGGATATATATTTAATACGAAAAATGTGATGTTTGTATATTTATCATTTTATATAAAGATATATTTAACGATTATTATTTTAAAGAAAGAAAAATTGAAAAATATGTGAAAAAATATAGATTATATTCCGTTACGTTTATATTTGATTACTATATAAAAATAAAATACTTTTTTTACCTTCACGTTGTTTCCCTACATAACAGGGTAAGCAGAAGTAGCTTGGGTATCTAGTGTTAAGACACTCCGCTCTCCCTTAAGACACTACTGTTTTTTACTTTCCGCCGAATTTTTGATTATAGAATATTTCATTACCGACGGTTCGAAACTATAGTCACGTGTCACACGTTTTAAATAAAAAAATGTTATTTTATATTTAAAAACAAAAAACAGAGTGTTTTAACACTAGATTCTCTCTGCCTAATTTGTTATACGCAGGAAGCAAAAAAAAAAAGAAAAATAGTTAAATGAACATCAACATCAACAACATCCTGCTACATCATCAATTACGTTTGTAAAAATAAAACGATACCTATCTCCAACAGCAAAGTTTTACTACTGAACAAATTAAATCAGAGCTAAGAGACTTCTTGATAAGTTGATTCTACTTTACAGTAAAAAAGTTCTTCTTGTACTTAGAGAAAGAGCTAGATTTTCTCTTAAGAAATATAAAGAAAATACCTGTATGTAACATGTAAAGTAAGCAATGCCAAATTTGTTTAGCATATTATAAGATATGTAAAAAATCAGCTTCACGCTGTATCCCGCACACAGCAGGGTAGGCAGAGGGAACCTAGTGTTAAGACACTCCGTTCTCAACTTTCTGCCGAATTCTGCAGGCATTGCGTGTTGAGTGGCGGAACTGAACGCCGCGCTTAACCTCGACGCCAGAGCGAAGAAGTGGAAATATAAATTTAAGTAAATATTTCATCTCCTCGAGTAGGGATCGAACCCACAACCAGTCGGTTTTACAGTCACACTTCGTATCGCTGCGCCACGACTGGCCTCGTAAGATATGTAAGTATATAAATAAAGGTTACAGTGGTATTTTGTATCAATTATTTATTTAGAGACCGCAGTGGCGTAATGGCACAAGCATGTAGCTGCAGACGCGACGGTTGTGGGTTCGATTACCACTCGGAGAAATCAAATATTTAATACTGTCATTTTTCTCGCTTTGGTAACGAGGCAAAGCACGGCATAGAGTTCCGCCACTCATCACGCTATGCTTTGTAAATTTGGCGTACAGTGAGCGACGGAAGTGTTTAAATTGTTAACGGAGAGTCATAACACTAGGTTCCCAGCTCCCCTCAGCCTGCGTTGCAATGTGCGGGATACAGTGTGTTTTTTGCAAGCAGGGGTTCCCGGCTAGATTCCCATTTAGGGATATCTAAGAAATAATTAGGTACATTACATCGTTCTAGAAAGACAACGCATATCTGTTTATCATAAATGTATTCTGTATATAATTTTCTGTTCACATTTATTAGTTTAAATATATTTCTATGTTTAATGGTAAAGTAATAGCCAATTTGGGCTACACCTAGTAATGATGGTTACCTCAGTTGGAATTTCAAAACAAGTTATTGAGTTAGAACGGAAACCTCAGTTTGGAAACAGGAAGTTAGCGAAATCACATTACCGTAAGCACGTAAAGCTTCCCAATTTATGTGGATGTGATAGAATAGCTAATAATATATTATCTTTAATAATATAATATCTTTAATATGGCACTAAATGTATAGTATTTTTTAAAATTTTTGAAATAAAGGCTCGCTCCACTACCTTTTTTATCTGTTCTTTATTTCCGAATAAAATAGATATTATCAATCCATTTAAAAAGTAATATTGCCTAATATGACTTTTTTTTATTATGATGATTTAGTGAGAAAAATAATATATATTTTTTTAAATATAAACACTTTTTGTAATGGAACTCTAATGCTATATTCACATACACGTATATAAAGATTTTACCAGCTTCTCGCTGAATAAAGCATGTAGCAGGGTAGGCAGAGGAAGCCTAGTGTTAAGACACTCCGTTCGCCACGTTCCGACGAATTCTGAAGGCGGAATTCAACGCTGCTTTTTGCCTCTATACTAGAGTGGAGAAAATGTTAGAAAAATTTCATTTCCTTGAGTGGGAATCGAATCCACAACCTGTGGCGTTAACTACGCAACGACCTCAAACGAGGTGTATAATAAGTACCTACCTGCTATCTACAGTCATCGTAATTGAATAACGAATGAGCAGTCTCTATTAATGATCATTGTTTTATCTTATTTAATTAATTATATCAAACATTCAATTTATATTTCTATCAAATTAAAAGCAGAAGTATTGAGTGCTCTTTTATTTTATTTTTTCTTTGTTATTTAGAGATATATATTTTTTTAGATATATATTTTTTTTACAGGCTAAAAATATGTTGAATAATTGAGGCCAGTCGTGGCGCAAAGGCACGAGGTGTGACTGTAAAACCGACTGGTTGTGGGTTCGATCCCCACTCGAGGAGATGGAATATTTACTTAAATTTATATTTCCATTTCTTCACTCTGGTGTCGAGGTTAAGCGCGGCGTTGGATTCTGCCAATCAACACGCAATGCCTCCAGCATACAGCAGAAAGTGGGGAACGGTGTGTCTTAACACTAGGTTCCCTCTGCCTACCCTGCTGTGTGCGGGATACAGCGTGAAGCTGATTTTTAAAAATATATGTATTTTTATTTACGTAGAATATACAATCGAACGTAAAATCGGTCCACAAGTTTTAATAGCGTTATGACAGATAAAATGTTTTAAATTGAATAAAATTTTAAAATACACGTTTCGGAAATACCAAAATGTTTAACAATTTAATTTGCGAGAGTTATCGTGGCCTCGTGATCTTGTATTGACAATATATATATATATATATATATATATATATATCGAAAATAAAATCGTATTAACTATACGATTTTATCTATTCTTCAAATTAGATGCCAATAGTGATGCAGAGTAAAGGTTTTTAGATAGTTTTGGGTTTGATTTCCATTCAAGGATATAAAATATATAATATTATAATTTTTTCGTGTTGGTGTCGCGGCGAAGTGCGGCGTTGAGTTCCATAACTTAGTACGCAATGCTTTCTTTGGCAAAAAGTAGGGATCGGAATATTTTAACACTAGGTTCTCAACTCTCTGCCTACACCGCTATGAGCGGAATACGGCGTGAAGCTAAAAAAATAATATAAAAACATCAAAATATTTGTATACAAAACTATATATATACAAATACGTTCGAAACCGGCAGAATTTATGCCTTGTTGTTTTTAGCCTAACAGAGACAGCAAGTTAACTAAAATGGACTATTTCTGTGAAAGTTCGTAGGCCTGGGAAGGAGTAACTTTATTAAGCCGAATACTGAACAAACCTATGTTACTAAATATAATATTATTGTTAACCTAACGACGTTAATTTAGATGAACTTTGAAGTTTGTTTAAATGTTACTGTATTAATAAACAAATTTTAACAAATTTATTTTAATTAATAGATATATTTCTGTTATATATTTCTTTAAAAGCTTTTTTATTTTAATATTATTACCATTACTGCTATCATAACCAAAACTGATTTTAATTTCAATTATAAAAATATAGAAATAAATTATACAATTAGATTATAGAGGTTTTATCGGACTACTATAATTAGGCGGAAAATGGGAAACGGAGTGTCTAAACACTAGGTTCCCTCTATCTACCCTGCTACGTGCGAGATACAACGTGAAGCCGATTTATTTATTGGACTACTATAATATCACAAGCACCCATAAAATACATACATTGGGTTCATTTTGTGCAAAAATAAAGTATTTGCATATATTGCAGAAGATGCAATCAAAGTTTGTAAATATATAGTCATTATTATGCTGTAAAAATCGACATTTTTAGAATTATTACTTTTAAGTTATAATATTCGATTCAAAACACATATTTTACAACTTACCTTAAATGTTAAATATCAAATAAATCTATTAGATAAACTATACTAGTATTCATTTAATTAAATATACCACAGCCGACCGCGGACCGCACGCCACATCCCCATTGGTATGTAATGAGTTAGGTCCATAATAAATTAATGGACCGAAAAGTGATTCTGAACTAATCATTTTATAATTGAATTGTGAATATGGATATATATTTTTATAGCTTTTAAAACGTTATTTTATATATATTTTAATATTTGAGAATATTCGTTAGAGGCATAAGTGTGTTTTTATGTTTAAAGACTATATAAAAAATTAAATTAAATTAGCTTCACGCTGTATCCCCCACACACCAGGGTAGGCAGAGGGAACCTAGGGTTAAGACACTCCGTTCCCTACTTT
Organism: Heliconius erato x Heliconius himera; assembly: GCA_013421005.1. Lineage (NCBI taxonomy): Eukaryota > Metazoa > Arthropoda > Insecta > Lepidoptera > Nymphalidae > Heliconius > Heliconius erato x Heliconius himera. The sequence goes on along the minus strand of JAATLQ010003588.1, from coordinate 24,915 downwards.
CTGCCAAATTCTGGAGGCATTGCGTGTTGAGTGGCAGAACTCAACGCCGCGCTTAACCTCGACACCAGAGCGAAGAAAATGGAAATATAAATTTAAGTAAATATTTCATCTCCTCGAGTGGGGATCGAACCCACAACCAGTCGGTTTTGCAGTCACACCTCGTGCCGCTGCGCCACGACCACGACTATATAATAAGTCATAAGTGAATAGACACATTTAAAAAAAATACTAACTAACAAGATTATGCTTTACATAAAGACTTTCTAGGTTATTAGTTATACACACACTGGAGGATATCAACGCCGCGCTTCGTTAAAAAAAAAGAATCCCTCAGGTAGTAATTGAACCCGCAACCATTGCGTTTACAGACACACGACTACCACACACTAGTGAGGTAAAGTGAAGTTTTATAAACATTCCAGTAGTAGGTACCTACTATAAAAGAAGAGAGTGTATTAAATCCATTTTCATATCATATTTGTCGTGTAAATATTTTATTTATTTATCCTCCTAAATGGATTATAATAATGTTATGATTTTTATATGATATACTGCTTTCAGACTATTGCATGTTTTATGGTGAAAGTCGTAAACTTTTGTTGGCTTTAGTAGAAATAATATTAGGATATTGACGCCTAAAAAGGTATTTTATGTTTAAATATGAAACATTATAAAATCAGCTTTACGCTGTATCCCGCAAACAGTAGGGCAGGCAGAGGGAACCTAGTGTTAAGACACTCTGTTCCCCATTTTCCGTCGAATTTTGAAGGCATTGCGTGTAGAGTGGCGGAATTCAACGCCGCAGTTTGCCTCGACATCAGAGCGAAGAAATGAAAATATACATTTAAATAAATATTTTAAATAAACTATTTATTCATCAGCTAATGATCCCCACTCGAGGATTTCCTCGATCGAACCCAGAAGCGTCGCGTTACAGTCACACCCTTGTGCCATGCACCACGATGGACTAATGAAACATTATGTTATTATTAAACTATTTTTGAGATTTATAACTATTAAAATGACAAATTTGTCATTTTGCCACATTTTTATTTTTCACAAAGTGTGACTGTAAACCGACTGGTTGTGGGTTCGATCCCCACTCGAGGAAATGAAATATTTATTTACATTAATACTTTCAATTCTTTGCTCTGGTGTCGAAAGTGGGGAACGGAGTGTCTTAACACTAAGTTCCCTGTGCCTACTCTGCTATGTACGGGATACAGCGTTACAGATTTTTTTTAAATTTTGCCACTTTTGAGGCCAAGAAAATCATAACCCTGAAGAAAACAACACAATTATTAAGATGAACTTAGTTAATTCTCAGTGAATACACAGTGTACGGTTGTAAATTTGATTTTCACTCAGGGTTATTTTTTTTATTTTCTATCTGATAAGAGAAATCGCGACATTGAGTTCCACCTCTCTGTCCTGAATTTGGGCGATGAATTAGGAAACAAGGTGTCTTGATCATAAATTCTCTTTGGCTACTCTATTGGTTTGCCTTTTGGCTGCTATGCAGGATAATATTAATTAAATTTAATATGAATTTTTAACTAAAACTTATTTGCTTTTACCATAAAACTGTATATTATAACCAACATAAGAATATTTCATCACTTTAATACTACAATTTCAACAATTTACTAGTAAAATAAAAAGCATGAATACTCGTACGTATAACAAATCCAATATTCACATAGCAGGCTAAATGAAGCGATGTTCGTATAAAATACAATTTTCTACGCACCTTACATCCCCCTTTTGTAGGGAGACTTCTTCAAAAACTACCTTCACGCGATCCTTTGGTCTGAAAATGACAAGAGGCTGTTTAGCATATTGATTTATGGTACAAGGTCTCAAATATAACAGATAATTTTCTTTAAAAGTTTAGAAATGAATTAAATCTGGCGGAAAGTGGGCAGTGGATGTGTTTTAAATGTGAATGGAGTACCTTAACAATAGGTTCCCAGGTTACCACTGCCTATTCTGCTATGTGTGGGATACAACGTGAAGCAAAAGAAGCTTGTTATTATAACTAGTATTCGTTTAAGTAAACATGTTGTGCTCATTCGTTCTCTATATTTGAGAAGATTTTTATAATATTTAAAGATTTTCTCACTCTATCTAATTTAATAACGAAAATTAAAATACCCAGGCTGCAGTATAAACTTCAACCGGTCCTTTATGACAAAACATATTTAAAAAAATTAACCTACATTAAAAAACGAGGTTACATCAAAAAGCTTACCTAGCGTGAAAATGATAAGAGCAGCGCACGTTATTAGGATATATGGACGGATATCTCGGGCTGTAGAGTCGGCCGTGTGTGGGCCGGTTACTCGACCTGCTGAACTGATAGTCACATTCGGTACCCGGTATCCTGACGCCTTCAGTCTCGAACAAACCTGGAAAAGTAATAAGAGAGTCCATGATTAGTGGTATATTTTAATTAGGTTCACGCTGTATCCCGCAAACAGCGGAGGGCAGAGGGAGCTTAGTGCTAAGACACTCCGTTTCCCGTTTTCTGTTGAAATTTGAAAGCTTTGCGTGTTGAGTGGCGGAACTTAAATACGCGCCTTGCCTTGTTACCAGAGCAAGAAAATGAGATTATCAAAAAAAAAAAAATTTCTAGAGTGGGATTCAAACTCTTACCTGTTTCGTTTACAGCCACAGACTTGTGTCCCTGCCGTACTGGCCTTCACCACTCAACACGTATATTTTAAATGTATTAATAAAATTAATGTAATAAAAAGTAAATTTATGAAATATATTAAATTTTATGTATACTTGTATGAGTCGTGGCGCAGCGGCACGAAGTGTGACTGTAAAATCGACTGGTTGTGGGTTCGATCCCCACTCGAGAAGATGAAATATTTACTTAAATTTATATTTCCATTTCTTTGCCCTGGTGTCGAGGCTAAGCGCGGCGTTGAGTTCTGCAACTCGACACGCAATGCCTCTAGAATTCGGCAGAAAGTGGAGAACGGAGTGTCTTAACACTAGGTTCCCTCTGCCTACCCTGCTGTGTGCGGGATCAGCTGCAGATTTATTTATTTTTAATAAATTTTATGAATATCGACCATATTTTAAGTAAAAACATTTTCAGTATAACGTTTCACATAACAAACCTTACACAACATAATGTAACACAGTAGCTAGTTCATTTCGGCGGTAGGTACCTTCACCCTGTCAGGTTATAAAATGCCCTTTAGTGTATTAAATTATGAGGATCCAACGGTTTCTAGGTTAATTGGCTTCCAGGTAACGTAGATAAAGGGAGATAAACAGACCTCGTTGAGAGACCGAGTAATGCTCTGCTCCCAAATATTATATGGCATCGCGGTACATACGATAATGTATCATATTACAAGGATTTATTTGCTTATTTTGAGGCTTATTTTGTTTAGTTTTGATGGGTGTCGGATATGTGATACTGTTTTCTTTTTGATTTTGGTTGAGATTTTTATATTGAACTGAAACACTGTTTACGGCGTAAGCTTATTATATTTTCTATTGACATTTTTTCGCTCTGTATTATAAATATTTGTACTTTAAAATTTTTGAATGAAACTAAAAGTGATATTAATAACATAAAATAAATCAGCTTCACGCTGTCCCGCACACTGTAGGGTAGGCAGAGGGAACCTAGTGTTAAGACACTCCATTCCCCACTTTCTGCCGAATTCTGGAGGCATTGCGCGTTGAGTGGTAGAACTCAACGCCGCGCTTGTCCTCGACACCAGAGCGAAGAAATGGAAATATAAATTTAAGTAAATATTTCATCTCCTCGAGTGAGGATCGAACCCACAACCAGTCGGTTTTACAGTCACACTTTGTGCCACTGCGCCACGACTGGCCTCATATTAATAATATGATAGTGCTTAATCGTTGAAACTACCTTACAATAATAGGCTTAATATTTTTTCCTATAATTAACTGCAACAATTTTTCCAACGGCAAGTCCCGACAATGGAAATAAAAAAAAAGCGCACAAAGTTGCCAGTTGTAAATTAATTAACTAAACTTTTCGGAAAATACTTTCTCAGACTCTTTCGACTTAACAATTTGCGAAGTAAATGTAAACAAAAAAGTTATTATTCGGATTCGAAGTTAATTTGCAAAGTGGATTATTAGTTGAGAAAAAAATTACCATTAATAACAAGACTTTAGAACTTTCATATTGCTGAAATTTGTTTAACGGTGAATAGTAATTATATTTCTAAAGCAGAGTAGGTGGAACGTTTCCTATTTTCCGCCATATTTTTGATTGCTGATATTTTCATGTGATTTTGCATTGCGTGTTGAATGGCATAACATAACGCCGCGCTATGCTTTGTTACGAGAGCGAAGAAATGAAAATATAAATAGTTTCACGCTGTATGCCGCACACAGCATCGTAGGCAGAGGGAACCTAGTATTATGCTATTCCATTCCCCTATTTCCGCCTAAATCTGGAGGCATTGCGTGTGAAGTGGCGGAACTCAACGCCGTGGTTTGCTCTGTTACCAAAGCGAAGAAATTAAAATAGTAATAAAATCAGTTTCACGCTGAATCCCACATACAGAAGGGTAGGCAGAGGGAACCTAGTATTAAGACACTCCGTTCTCCACTTTCCGCCAAGTTCTTGAGGCATTTGCTCTCGCACACCAGAACGAAGAAATGAAAGTATAAATAAAAAAAATATTTAATTTCCTCTAGTGGAGATCGAACCCACAACTAGTCACATTGACAGTCTCACTTTATGCACCTGCACCACGGCTAGCCTCAATAAATAATAATAAATAAATAAGAAAATATTAATCTCCCTCTAGTTAATTATTACATTTACTACGTTCTTAAACAATTCAGTTTATTTTAAGTTAAATTTAAATTATTAACAGTTGATTTGCTCTAAGAAGGCGTCGTTCTTGCGAATTCAAATCAGGCCAGTCATGTGTGAAATGAAATAAGGAATTTTATGAAGCATAAATTTGCCTATTATTTAGAATAGCACCCTCCTTTATTAATTTGAATACATTTTTTTATCTTGTCGTATCTCTGGCCTAGAGAGAACCTGACTTCGTTTTTCACTTTTTGCTGTTTTTTAATTTGCAATGTATTGCTTTTTATTTTCAAATTCAAAGTAATAAAAATATTGTCAATATACTCATAAATTTTACATTAAGTTTGATTTCAACCTATAACTATCGTGGTGAACAAAAATGCTTACGTTTGTACAGGTGTAAAAATATTAATGTTTTTTCAATTTGTTTTTTTTTACACATTGACATTACAGTTTCACAAGAAAATGAAAATTAGGATTACGTATTTAATAACAAAAAAATTATTGTCGTCCAGGCAAGATTGCAAAATATCTTAAATATTAAAGTACCGTATAGGTAAAGAATTTCATTAAAATCTATTAATAAATTTTATATTATATTAAATTATTTTGTATGCAAAGCATATTTTACTTTGTAAGTAGCCAAAAAAGCTAGGCTCGGCATCAGCCTCTGGGAAGATTTACGAGCTTTTAGTACTTAAGCGTTGTGTAATATAACTTGTGTAATGTAAATGCCTTCTACTGCCGTAGCGATATTTGGTTAGTGAACAGTTTTTATATGTATGTCACAGATTCCATTTTCAGATAGAATAAATGTTTTTTCTTCTCTCATATTTCACTTTTTCAATTATTTTTTTAGTACTCCATGGATTTATCGAGGTGATGTCGTTTACTACGGAGCAAGTTGAAGCTCATAAGGGTATCCGAAAATCAAACTCCAGAAGAGTGAACAGAAAAGAAAAATATAAATTAGTAAATTTTGAAAAATAAACAAACTATCAACCAGCGGTAATTATAACTAATTGACTAACTAGCTTCACGCTTTATCCCTAGCGAGGTAGTCAGAGAGAACGGAGCGCCAAATTCAAATTCAAATTCAAATTCAAATAATTTTATTCAAAATAAGAAGTTACATGCTTCATTTTTTGAACGTCAAATTTACCACCAGTTCACTAAAATTAATGCCTCAGACCTGAGAAGAACCGGCGCAAGAAACTCAGCGGGACCTATTTTTTAAAATCAATTTTAAACAAATACATATTTAATTATTTGTGACAATGATACCTTTGAAACAGACTGGAGCGAGCATTTCATTCCC
>JAATLQ010003588.1:0-18672 GCA_013421005.1 Heliconius erato x Heliconius himera | reverse complement strand
TCTTGATGAAAGCAAAAAACATATTGTTGTGCTATTTATTCATTAAACTTTTAATAAATCAAAAAGAAATAGTAATCATTTTCAAATAATATAATTTTATGTTAAGTGTCACTTAACATAAAAATAATATTTTTTTAACTATGTTCAATTTTAAGTTCTTATCAAGGTTAGTAATTTAATCATTAATCTGCTAACGTCCGCGACGGCCATATAGGGGAGAGGGGGGCACATTCGAACGATTTTTAAACTTTGTGTCATATCTAAAAATCCTACAGTTTTTAACTTCTTTACTATTTCACAATGCTTAGTCCAACTATTGTGCCACACAATCGTAGCATCATATGTAGAAAAATATATAAGTTAAAGGTGCAATATCAATTTTAGTAGCAGTAGTCAAATGTATGGGGCAGTTTTGAACTATCATCGAATACAATGACATTAAAAGACTTATTAAACTTTTAAGTAACTTTATTAATAAACTTAACATTAGAAACGATGGAGATCAAATATCAGTACCATGTTAACTTAATTTAATAATAAAATTTAATCATATTTTTTAAATAAACAGCTTACTACCCTAATTTGAACTTAGAAAAATTAAAATTAAAGGAAAACATGGATGTAGTATGTGACGTAACCAGCAAGTGAAATGTGAGGAAGTACTCTACGTAAGAAATAAAAATCAACTTCACGTTTTATCCCGCACACAGCACGGTAGGCAGAGGGAACCTAGTGTTAAGACACTCCGTTTCCCACTTTCTGCCGAATTCTGAAGGCATTGCGTGTTGAGTGGCAGAACTCAACTAAATAAATATAAATATGTAATAAATTTAAGTAAATATTTCATCTCCTCGAGTGGAGATCGAACCCACAACCAGTCGGTTTTACAGTCACACTTCGTGCCGCTGCGCCATGACTGGCCTCAAGTCTAGTCTACATAAGACTTTTGAAAATCTAACGTAGCACTTGTCCTCTTTCTCAGACTTGATGAGACATTCGCTAAAACGAAGTCTCCAATATTTATTAAGTTGTAGTCTAATTCCATTTCGTAGTCTTCATATGCACAGATTTCAGTATCATCATTTTCTTCACAGTAAATTGTCACTTCCTCTTCTGATTCCAAATGCATTTTTGAGTCAGTTTCTTCTTCTTTTTCTTTCTAAAGAAAAGTTTATTATAGTTTTATTTTTCTTTCGCGGTATTTTTTACATATAATAATATTCAAAACTGCCCCCTTTATTTTGTTCAAAGCTGCCTCAGTGGTAATAAAAAAATTACAAACGTTTTTTTTTCAAGTAAAAGTTTAAAAATTGTAGTAATTTCTAGTTTATTGCATGATATATGAAACATTCTAACTAAAAGAGGAAAAAATAAAACCCTATACCTTGAATTGGATCCCTGTGATCCTTACGCGTTTATTTAAAAATGTATAAAATTTTACTCAAAATCAAACATTCCTCGTAACTCAACCACGGGCTCTCATATATCAGCGGTGACAAGTGACACGTGTGCAGATTAGTGCTGCCACTACTCAAAAAAAAATTATCAAAATTTCTTTTTAAAATAGCTCTGTTAACACATATTTTCAAAGGTGCCCCTGTTCTAAGCTGACCCCCTCTCCCCTACGTATATTAGTTTAATGATTCAAATCGGTATATTTCTTTTAAATGTATGTGTGTGTGTGTTAATGTAAAGAATTATGATATACATTATCATCCCAAAGATAAATTTCAAAAAAAACAATTTGAACACCGTTTTCAATTCAGTTTTTTGAATTTTTTTCTTCCGTCTCTGCCGTCCGCTGGGTCTATAGTATTTACCTAAAATGTCTATAACGATTGCTCTTATTTTATTAATGTAATAGTATAAAAATCCTTAGATATAATACATATCTATGGATAATCCATACGTGACATAAACACAACAACGTACCAATATTTAAGCCCCAGGGATTTAAGGTACATTGCATATAAAGTAACAAATTTGTGATCACTGGCACTATTGAATATCAACGTGGTATATTATATATGTAATACTATACATATATAATATACCACGTTTATAAAATAAGATATATAAAATTGAATTATTAATAATTCCTTTACTATTATACATTAAAGTCGTGTACAAAGTCCAGGATGGTATTATATTTTACATTTACAATATAGTAGGTTTCAAATTTTAATATACCTACCAAAAAATTTTCAATTTTGTATTCTTGGTTCAAAAAACTAAATTATTATCTAAAACGCTTGGTTGAAGAAAATAAGCGTGACACCGGTAAAATTTACTACACTCTACTGGGGCCGTTTCCTCAGCATTTAAAGTACTGAATATTTCTATAAGGAAAATAATTTCAGTGACTACAATATTTAATCACTCTTTAAACGTAAACTTTATAGAAATATATTTTTTAACGATGGCACATTTTTACAAGAATATTATAAGAAACTTGAGTTCTTTAGTATGGAAGATTAGATATTTGCGACTGTGATATATCACAGCGTATCTCGTAGGTGAGAAAAGATCCTTTATGTGAAACATCGTTAATCTTAGTCGACGTTTAATTCCAGCCAAGTCGATCTATTTGCGCTATTGATAATGAATTAGCTGTTACATTATGATTTATGAATGTTATAAGAATAATATATTTTTTAATTTATCCAACCTTTTTTGCTAGATTGTTTTATAAAAGTGTTACTTGATTCTGATGATTACCAAAAATGTAATCCGTTAATTAGTGACACAGCGTATGACAGTGTTAATGAATATTCGATTTCTAATTCTTGAAGCATATTTTAAAAATATTTTGTTTCCACTCGGGGGAATTATTTATTAATTTCTCTTACATGGAGAAATATGACGTTAAGTTCAGCTACTGAAATCGATATCCGGCGAAAAGCAGAGTACGAAACATCGGACATAAATTTCTGTTTACCCTTATAAAAGACGAAACCTGAAAAATAAGTGTAATTATTTTTGCAATGAGACTCATTACGAAATTAATTATACTAAAATGACTTGTAATATGACTGGCATAGGCATAGACCCTTTAGCCAAATTAACTAATGTATCTTAATGACAAAAATCGCAGATTTATTTTGTTTGCACAGCCATTGTGGCCAAGTTATATATCTGACGCTAAATCCACTCTTCTTCAATCTCTTGCTAGAATAACTCGTATCACAAAACATACAGAATGTATCTGAGTCCTCAGACGAGGACGGCCTTTTTAATCACATTAACACGAGTTCCATGACTTTTTCATTATTGGAGCTATTGCTGGATATCAAGTCTCTTTGGTATCGGCTAGAGCTCTCTATCAACTCAGCTATTTCCGCGTCCCGTTCACGTATTGTTCCCGATAGCAAAGGTTCGCTCAATTTGATAGCTGGAGACAACAAATTTTGTCTAGGCAAACAAGTAAAATATTCAAATACCATACAAATATATCCGTATGTTATATAGTCCCCGGGACCACAATACAAGCAATATGAGGGGGTCAGGAGAACGTTCATATCGTCGAACCTGTTGCAGCTATTTTTATTTACAAAATTATTGAAATTGCTGCACATTCAAAAGTTTTGACGAGTGTAATTTTAAGCTGCTTCGAAAAAACAGGAATGCGCTGCCTTCTCTCAATTTTTTTTTTATAATGTTAATATTGTCATATTAATGTTCCGTGGCCAGTTTAATGTTTGAGGCCAGCTGTGGCGCAGCGGCACGAAGTGTGACTGTAAAATCGACTGGTTGTGGGTTCGATCCCCACTCGAGGAGATGAAATATTTACTTAAATTTATATTTCCATTTCTTCGCTGTGGTGTTGAGGTTAAGCGCAGCGTTGAGTTTTGCCACTCAATGCCTCCAAAATTCGGCAGAAAGTGGGGAACGGAGTGTCTTAATACAAGGTTCCCTCTGCCTACCCTGCTGTGTGTGGGATACAGCGTGAAGCTGATTTATTTTATATATTTTTTTATTTAATGTTCCGTTTTAAAAAAGCTTCACAGCGTGATTCTTAATAACAAATTCCAATGAGGGCCAAGATACCTGTGGAGGCACATTACCACCTCCTCCTATACATTTTTGATAAAAAATAAATTTACTTTATGTAACTTTTAAAATTTTATTAATATTTATTTACATTTGTCGGAATCATATCGAATTTATAGTATTCATAAAACTTTTTTTATTTCGCCATCAAAAATGGCTTTGGATCAAGTAAATGAAAATGAAAAATAAAGTAAATTTTTTCATAGTCATTTTTTTGAATAACTTTAAATTACAAAAAACAAATCAATGGTAAATAAAAACATTTTCCATGCTTGACAAGTTTTCATAAATAGCCTTCGAGGCGCAGTTGCTAAGAGCTTGTATACAAGATGATAGTGATATATTAGTTTGAATTCAGCTCATTGAGGGCAATATTTATATTTAAAATTAATATCTTCGATATAATTTATATTTATAATTATCTTTATTATTGCCTTGAATGGGATTTGAGCTTACTGATCGAACCTAATGTTAAACGACAATACGTTTCCCTGGTCTGGGTTCCCTCTTTGAACCTGCAATATCCCTGAAATAGATAAATAGAGTTATGAATTATATAAAGTACTTTTACAAAAATTATAAAATTATAAGAAACGAATCATATTATTTTAAGTATTTTGTAAAGGAAATTTTTCAGTGTCCTGTATTAATTGAATGAGTGCACTAGCTTGCGGCATTTTATATTTGTCAGAAGAATTTCTATTTTATTTTATGAAAGATTCCTTTGAGTAAAATATATATTGAATTTATTTATAAATATTACGTTGAGTATTATATAAATTTGTTAGTGGTAATTGCATTTATCTTGTACGCTTCTGTCTTCCCTTAGTAATTGTTATTAGTATCCAAACGATGAATAAGTTCTACTACCTTTGCTCTTTGCTTCTAACTTGTCAAGTATAGTGAGACAATAAGAATGCCTAGATGTGGGGAGTGGCGGTACTCACTTAATATATCAAAAATCAGCTTCACGCTGTATCCCGCACACAGCAGGGTAGGCAGAGGGAACCCAGTGTTAAGACACTCCGTTCCCCACTTTCTGCTGAATTCTGGAGGCGTTGCGTGTTGAGTGGCAGAACTCAACGCCGCGCTTAACCTCGACACCAGAGTGGGGATCGAACCCACAACCAGTCGGTTTTACAGTCACACCTCGTGCCGCTACGCCACGACTGGCCTCACTTAATATATCAGTTTTGTTTATTTAAACTACAACAGTATACTCCACGAGTTTCCAAAAAAATAAAATCAGTTCGTTGACAGCAGGCACGGAGTAACAAATTCACTTTATATAAATACTAGATGACCCATGCGGCTCGTCCCGCTTGAACTTTACTAATATTTGTCAAATATATTTATGAAATTGATTTCAGTTTTCAATAGGATTAGTAAGAAAATATAAGCTTAGATAATTCATTATATATAAGCCTAAGATATATAAGATATAGATAAGCCGAAAACGAATAATAAGTAGAATAAGTAAGGGAAATGAAATTCTTAATATTAGAAAAAATACCTGAGTAATTGAAACGAAAGAACAAAATAAGTAAAAGTAACTAAAATAAATTCTTAATATTAAAAATAATAATATATCCTAATTATTAAAAATAACACAAAGTAATATGTAAACGTAACTTATGGATTTTTTTTAATAAATAAATACTAAACAAAATCACTTATAGTATCTATATTATCAACGTAAAATAAATAGTATCCAAATTAAAAGTAACATGAAATATAATACCAGAATAAAACAAAACTTTAACCAAGTAATAAAAAAAACTAACTAATCTACTACTCGAATACGCGAAGAGAACCCAAGAAAAATATGAATTAATAATTAACAGCAAATAACTACATAAAAAACCAGTAGATCGAAAATGTATGAAAATTTACAAAACCTTCAACGTCGTCTGCTCGTTCTGGTCGGCTATTCTGTTCCAAAAAAGCTACTAGTAACGCGGATTTCTTTGTAGAACTAAGAGAGATCGACATTTTTCATAAATATTATGTTCGTTTTTACCAAACCGTTTAATCAGCGCACTTTGGTAAAGTATCACACCTTGCCCAATTTCTGCTACCTTGATATACACAATTCTGATTCCAATTTCTTCTACCTTGATATACCATTATTTTATAGTATATAGCACTCCTGATTAATGCTTTCTGATTATGAAAGAATTTTCATGATCAGTTCTGTATTTGCTAAGATTAGTTCTTGCAAACAAACAATCAAAATTGTAAACTTTACCTCTTTATTATATTAGTATCTATAGATCAGGGGTTCCTAACCTTTTTTTGATCAAGGACCACTTTCATGTCATTCTTGGTAGCACGGACCACTATGCATGTAGGTATAATAATAATTAACTGTGATAATAAACAGAAACTTCGCCTCACCATCCCTATTAATAAAATTAAAATCGTTCGCGGACCATATTTAGGCTTCTGCGGACCACTGGTGGTTCGCGGACCACTGGTTGGGAACCACTGCTATAGATCCACGAAATTAACAAATAAATGTAATTTACAATGTAATTATATAGCTATGATTTTGATTTGCTGTCTGGGCCAGTGTTTCTAGTCATCCCATATATCATTATGACTCATTATTTTTGGTAAAGTTAACACAGAATCAGATTAGAGATAGCGGGATATCATCATCATGAGATAATATTTTTTTTTCTTTTCTGTGTCACTTGGATGACTACGCTTACTCAAATTGTTTTCATCAACACAATTCTCGCCTGATAACTAGCCTGTCTACTTTTTATTGGACTCGGACACGGATGGTAAACGCAGGATTAGAAATAAATAAAATTTAAAAGTAGTCTTTACATTTAATTGTTTTTTTAAAAAAATGGATATTAAATTTTTATGTTGTAAGTTGAATGTCCTACATACATTATAAGTGACATTATTTTCTTTTTTAATATACTTTAATTATTAAACATGCAATTGCATTATGAAATGGAATAATCTACGACTACTGTGCGTTGGAATAATAAAATAAAACCATCCATCCAACATGTAATGACTTTTAATTTATAAAGCAATTAAATTTCTGACTTTCCGCCGCTGTGGTTATATTCAACAACGATATATGCTTTATATACCTTTGAATAAAAATAGCTTTTAAATAATAATAACAAAGAAATAAAATATGCTGTAAGTTCTCTTAACAGAGCAACTAAATCTGTTGGAAATATAAGGAACAGAAACTAAGTAAAAACGTAACCGGAAACTTAAGTAAAGCGTACGTAAACTTTTATAAAATAACTTTCTTTTTGAATGAATAAAAACAATATTTTGAAATAAGTAAGACGTGGTGTATGTAAAATATTATTGTGTACAGTTACTACTGCTGCCTCGACTTTATAGCACAAATGTAAAAAACTAAAAAGCTACATTAAAATTATGTCTAAATATGTCAAAATAACAAAAAAGTAGAAATAAGAAAAAAAATAAACAAACAATTTATTTCTAACATTTAAACTCTTTCTTTTCAAGCATCTACAAAATTTATTATGTAAAATTACTACTATTTGCATGCCAAAACAAAATCAGATTTACAAAAGTTTAGCCGTAAGAGTGTTACAGTACAATTTGTCATGTCAAGTTCGTTTAATAAATCTGTCCAAGTGCGCCACATTATGCCACAATATGCAACGTGTGTGTGTGGTTTTGTATGACTGAGTATAATTTTATGGCTGCTATCGCTATATTATTACTTACAATTGCCTCACCGATAATAATGGCCGCAGATTTATTATTTTAACTGCCGTTTGCGCTATGCAAATTTTGAAATATTATTACATTACACAAGTAAAAGTGTATAAAATTTTGAGAAATGTCCTTTGATGATTTTAAAAAAATATTTTTTTAAAGTAAGCATTAAGATAGACTTTTATAAAAAACAAAATGTGAAAACGAAATAAATATTATAACTTAGTATTCTTTGTAATAATCGGGTCAAAAGAAATTAATATCACTTCTAAGAAAATTCTCATAAAAAAGTTAATAATCTGATGGTTCAAATTATTAGCAAGGGTCTACAGATTTAAATAAGATCATAAATATTTTAATATTAGACTGCGCTGTTAAATTTGGCTGAAGCAATATTTCATTTACTGTTCAATTTGAATATTAAAACATTGAATGAAAAATTGAGGGATTAATAAAGATTAATCGCTCATATTAGATTTTGTTCGAAATACTACTTTGACAGTGGATACTGGTTTTAACTACTAAGCTACATTTTGAAGATTTGATATCTATAGAAATATTTCTATCAAGAACGTTATGTTCAGGAGAATTTAATTTACCTAATCTACATTTCATCTCTGTACGATAAGCATAATCCGTTTGTTATTCTAACATGTTATATATATATATTGGCAGTGGGTTTTAAGTTATTTTTACTAAGCGATTATCTCATGGTACAATTAAAACCTTGCGGTCAAAACAGCGAATAAAGTCAGTAGCTAGAGTGAGTTATATTAATATTTATTAGAAACGTTATTGGGACTTCGGTTTGAGAATAATTGAAAATTTCTCTGAAAAATTAATAATTTAAAGAAAAACTGTTCATTTTTGATTATTCATTAATATCGTTTTAAAATAAAATGTTTAAAAATGTTTCTGGACTGATTAGACAAAGTACGATATAGAATTTCACTGTAGCAGTAAAAAATATTAAACGTTTTTGCGGGCGAGTCATTTTAACTCATGTTATGTTTCTTAGTATATATTTTATTTATTTGCATCCTACTCCATATAAACCTAATACATTATTTTTTCAAACAAAATAAATAATAAATTTTTTGTCAAGAACGACGCACGCACACATAAACCTATCAAAGGAAAACCGCCATAGCGGCATGGCGGCATAGTTCAAAGTTGTTTAACCTTTAGTAGTATTTTTTGTAGTGGTATCCGTTTACGTTATTCGCATCTTTGCGTAACTGCGTCACACGAAATACAGGTATGGATAAACATCGTGAAATGAAAAAAAAACCTACGTCTAAACTGTTGAGTTATCTTGATCAATTTCTTTGAAACATTTTATCCTATATGCTGTTTCGGTAAAAGGAGCACTCTTCCACTATATCTACATAACAGAAATTCAGTGAAGAAGAAGATAAAATTTATTTTTTATTGACGCAATCTTTATAATAAGCTAAAATGTTTAAAGAAAGCGGAGAAAAATATGTGAAATCGCTATATGATATACAAGGATTTTACTGTGAAGATGAAGTTGTCATTTACTGTGAAGGCTTTCAAGTAGAATGAGGAACTCTCGACGGTCGCCTTTCCCATGAATAAAGTCACTTCATTGTCTTAGTTGGTACTAGTAAAGTTTGATTAAAATTTAAACACACACAGGTATGTGCTATGGTGGAGTTTTCGCATAGTTAACTTGAGATAACTTGCGAGAACTTTGATTGGGGTGCAAGACAAATTCTCGTGGAGGGCATCACAATTTCCTTGATTATTTTTAATGAATAAAATAGAATCATTGTTATATTTGTCATTGATATTTGTCAACAATAAATAAAAAAATATAAAAGTATATTATAGTTATCTTTTACTTTTGTCGTTGACAAGTTTAAATATTCTGTTAATAAACCTTTTTTTTTAAGATATAATTATTTTATTAATCTTTCTTTTCAGTTACGTATAAAAAATAGCATAAAAGAAATTAGTATGAAAAAAAATAAGAAAATATGATTTTATAAAGATATCTCTTCATCTCAAGCATCTTTAGTGAACCAGTCTTAAATAATCTTATACGAAAGTATTTGATAACGCTGAAAATATCTTATGCTTAAGCAAGCTTTTTTCTAAGTTCATCTCTTTAATCATGCGCTAACCAAGGTATATCAAAGTAGTAGGCCAATTCATACTGTTTATATATTGAAGATGAAGTATGAATATAAATTAAAAAAAATAAATAAATGAACTTCACGCTGTATCCTAAATAAAGCAGGGTAGGCGGAGGAAACCTAGTGTTAAAACACTCCGTTCCCCACTTTCCGCCGAATGTTTATAGGCATTTCGTGTTGCCTGGCGGAAGTCAATGCCGGGCTTTTGCCTTCATGCCAGAGCGAAGAAATGAAAACATTAATAAATAATAATTCAATTCCTCGAGTGGGGATCAATTTCACCACCTTCGCGTTACAGTCACACCCTTATGTCCCTGCGCCACGAAATCTAAATATAAATAATTTTTTCGATTTAAAAAAAAAAAAATGACTTGTTGTTGTTTTTAGCAAAGGTTTCTGTTACTAAATATTACTGATAATTAATTTATATTGATCATGTATTATTTTTTTGACAACTTTACGTCTTCTCCAGCATTACAGAGAGAACCTAATGTCAGACATTCCGTTATCCACTTTCTGCCTATAAATTGTACACATATTTTTAATTTAAATTAATTAAACAATTAAAATAAAAGACCATATTACGGTATAAAACTAGTCAGTTGTTAGTTGTGACGAGTATAATAGTTAAATATACTGAAAAAGCCATAATGGCAAGTGATGCCGCCTTTTGCAATCGCATTAGGGGGTTTAACGAGGATGCGCAAAGTCAATTTGGTTGTTCAATTTGTATTTGGATACCTGTCTCCAAGGAGTGAAACAAAGTGACATGAAAGTGAAACTAGGTGACTTGAGTGTAAATTGCCTACTGTACGCAGATGATGCAGTGCTCCTTGCATCATCAGAATGTCACCGCTCTGAAAGAAGGGTGTGAAAATAATGTTCTAAGCCTGAATACGAGTAAGACAAAGGTTCTGGTGTGTGAAAGGAATGATGAAGAAGGGAATGCAAAATCAGTGTAAATGGTAAGATATTAGAACAAGTAAATGAACTGGTATAATTGGTAAGTATGCTCAGTAGAGACTGGAAGATAGGGGATGGATGCGGAAAGGTTTATTGCCGGTAACAGGGTTAATGGTGCATTGATGAGACGGCGAAAGGTCAGCACAGCTGCACGTTCGGCCGTACACAATGCAGTGTTAGTACCGACGCTGTTATACGGCAGCAAAACGTGGGCATTACAGAAGAAGAATGAAAGAAAGACTAATACTGTGCAGGTGCGATCTCTGCCTATGATGTGTGGAATGAGCTTAGCTGATCGAATCCGCAATGAAGAAATCCACAGAATGACAGGTATTATCGAGGATTTCACGGTGAGAATGAATAAAAAGGTGAGTGATGAAAGAATGGCAAAAAAGATTTATGACAGAAAAGTGAGCCGTAAGAGAGGTAGGGGGAGACCTCAGTAGACCTTCAAAAACACAATATGACAGATACTGGACGAAGGTCACGAAAAAAGTGTGAAGATCCCTCGGAACCCTCCCAAATCACGTTTGGACAGCGTGAAGCTAGATTAGATTCTGAGTTTTTATTATAGTAATGCGTGGCTGGGCGCATAATATAATAAAATATTTAATATAGTAGTAGTATTCTATATTAGGTATTTTATTTTATTAAAAGTATATTTAAAATAATTGAAATACCCTTGAGTTTGATTAAGTAAAAGATTCTTTATTTGTATTGGTAAAAAATAACATATGTTTTCGAAACAAATTGATATTTATGATGCGACTAGGATCAATGGGTCGGAAAAAACCAAGTCAAGTGTAAGCCGAAGCAAGAAAGATGAATCGAAGGTTTCACGTGATTCATAGCTGCCTTTTATTTTAAACGCCTCTGTTTTATTTTTACACTTTTTACATTGAATAAAGGATATGTGTGCATAATGTTGTATTTACATATTAAATATCTGATTATCATAATGACAATTGACATCTTTGTTTCGTTTCATGCTATTCAGCCTTTCTATTACAGGTGATTAAAAATTATAAATTTTTGTCTGCCTTCTTACTCAACCTATTTTATTTTGCACGTTCTTTAACTCATATTCAGCTTCACGGTGTATCCCGCACACAGCAGGGTAGGCAGAGGGAACCTAGTGTAAGACACTCCGTTCCCCACTTTCTGCCGAATTCTGGAGGCATTGTGTGTTAAGTGGCAGAACTCAACGCCGCGTTTTGTCTCGACACCAGAACGAAGAAATGGAAATATAAATTTAAGTAAATATTTCAACTCTTCGAGTGGGGATCAAAGTCACAACCAGTCTCTTTTGCGGTCACACCTTGTGCCGCTGCGCCACGACTGGCCTTCTTTAACTCATGCTTTGCATAATTAAATCAACCATGGCTTCCTTAACTTAACTCCAAGAACAGATATAGCGACGTATTTCCTTCTGAAAAAGTTCCTAGGTCGGCAGTAACTTGGTCATATCATCTCATCAAAATAAATAGCAAATTAAACGATATCCAGTTGTTTAGGCTGCTCTTGAGTAAAAAATAGAAATATATTATAAATTAGGATAATTCAATTTGCTAAATAATTTTATTTTTCGGTAAGCCTCTAGGCAGAACAGTTTTGGAGACCAAGCAACACAATGAATAACGTCGAAATAATGAATGGTAAAATTCTCTAAAGTGGTGGAAATACGCCAACTTGTTTAAACTTGCTCACGAAACGTAGCCAATGATTTATTTTGGCAATTCACAAGCTTTGTAAAGGATTTTAAAATATTGCACTTTGTTGTGGAGCGTTCTGGTGAAGACTAAATTTTACCCTCCGGAAAAAGAAATAACTCTTATGCACGTTTTGTATTCTCTTGAAACCGTTAAATTGATTTGAATCAATACACACATTTTTCACGAAAAGTAATGGTCTCACTTATAAATATAGTGGAAATTCAACAAATATTATAGCGGGAAAATATATTCGTAACGTTATTATTTGTTAGCTTCATTTTTTTAGCTTCACGCCTTATCCCTAGCTCCAGATAGAACGGAGCGTCAAACGCTACTTACTAACCGATACCTCTTTCGCCTCGTCCACTGTAATTAGCCTATTGATACAGATTTTTTATTAATAACTGTCTTTGATGTAATAAACATAGCTTTATTGGTCGTTGAAATCTCTCTCATTTATTCAAACTACACTCAAGAGAGTGTCAAAGTAAATCAAAATCTTGGACTCTCAAAGACTAACCAATCATAATTAAAGGCCCGCATGCATCGGATACGATAGGAACGGATATAGGCGAGTCTTTAGAATGGTCTATCAAACAATTCGAGTAGCGATCTAACCACTGTAAGATTAAACGAAATAGTACTTGTATTTACTTGCGCCTCGAGGCACATGGACACAAGCGTGCGACTCTAAATTCGTTAGGTTGTGGACGAACTCAATTAAATACATATTTTTCTCGAGTGGGAATCAAATCGCCATACGAGAAAATGAAATATTTCACATTTTCCTTTCCTTGCTCTGATAACGAGGCAAAGCGCGGTATTAAGTTTCTCCACCTAACACGCAATGTCTCAAAAATTGGGAAACGGAAGTATTTTATTAGGAAATGGAGTGTCTCAACACATGGGTCCCAGATTCCTTTTGCCTACCCTGCTATGTGCGGGATACAGTTTGAAACTAAAAAAAAAAGAAAATCGACTTTAAAACTGTTGCTACAAATACGCACAAAGTAAAAAAAATTAAATGTATAAAACAATTACTATGCAGGCATATTATGTGCCACTTTAATTTCATTTTATCACTAGCGGCCCACGAGTGGGTTCGCCCGCATACTTATTATGCTTGCTGCATTTGTCATAAGATTATCAATATAAATTATTTAATCAATATAACTTATTAAATAATTTTGAGATAGTGCAAGCACTACATGGCTGCTTGCGAGGACTCATGTCTATGCTTGCGGCTGTCAACGGAGCGTTGAATTATTTTAAGTTTACATTTTCTCAAAGAGTACACGTCCGATGCTATAAAAGCCAAAGAATTTCATAAAATTTCCTTGATAATGGAATAACTTTCGCTCGTAAGTTTTAATATCTTTATCAGTTAAAAATCGTTAAAATATCACAATTTTGTGACAAAAATAATTTTTAAATATTTCTTGTCACAAAATGGCTTATTGTGACTTATTGATAAGATATAGGACTTGTTTTTAGAACTAATAAAACAGAACATTTCTTCCATACTGTCATATATTTAACTATTTTTTTACAACGCACGCGCTTAAAGCAATTCGATGGCGTTCATTATTATTGTTATTCCATTATTTAAATGTATATAGCCTATAGCACTCCTGAAGAACGTAGCTTTTATACAAAATCATAAATAAGTAAATCGGACCAGTAGATCCAGAGATCTTAGCGCTTGAATAAACAAACAAACAAACTCTTCCGCTTTATTTTTTTAGTATAGGTTAAAATGAAGCTGTTTTGCTACAGTAGGTGGCATACGACCACGGCTTTCCTTTAAACATATCTCTATCAGTATGACGTATAAAACAATGTTAAAATATAATACGTGTAAGTAAGTTATGAGGTCAGTCGCGGCGCAGGGGCTCAAAGTGTGACTGTAAAACCTGGTAGTGGGTTCGATCCCCACTCGAGGAGATGAAATATTTACTTAAATTTATATTTCCATTTCTTCGCTCTGGTCTCGAGGCAAAGCGCGGCGTTGAATTCTGCCACTCAACACGCTATGCCTCCAGAATTCGGCAGAAAGTGGAGAACGGAGTGTACACTAGGTTCCCTCTGCCTACCCTGCTGTGTGCAGGATACAGCGTGAAGCTGATTTATTTATTTAATTTATTTAAGTTGTTTATGTAATAATAGCCGGTAATTTTTTAATATAGCTTGTACATAATAATTTCAACGGGGACTATTTTTTTGTTTCGTACTTTTAGAGCGTGTTTTAGTAGTCGGGATTTAATTTTTAAACTTTCTTTTTACAAATCACTTTTGACTAAGCTTATGCTTATACAAACGTACTATCTCAAAAATTTTGAGGGTCGTAGAAACATATAACCAAATTAATTCAAATTCATTACCTTCTGAGATTAAGTGAGATATGGCTACAAATTTCTCATATTTTTGACATTACAGTAGAAACTCGATTAACCGGACTAATTGTTGTTGGTAGGCATTCGGATAATCGAAAAGCCAGATAATCCAAAGTTTGGAAAATCGGGTTATCGGGTATTTAGAATATGTAAGTATGCACATACGTTGTGATATAAATTTAATTAAAACAACTAATACATAAAGTGAAAATCAATGTTTATTAAGATATCTTAAGATGTACACGATGGGACGCGGCGCGGGCGGGGTGATGCCAGATTCGACAGGTTCATGCTTACATTGATACGACTTGTAGGTACATTTAATACAGTTGGTCTGTAGTCCGGATAATCGCGAATCCGTATAACTGAGGGCCGGATAATAGAGTTTCTACTGTACTTACTAAAAATGGGTTAACATTACACCCTATTTCGTTGTTCACTTGAAAAATACATGAAAAACCCAACGTGAAAGAATAATACGGAAAACAGAAGACTGCACAATAATGCATTTGATCGAATACAATCTGTGTATATTTGATTTGAAGAGATTCGATTTTCTGGTCCATTTGATTGCGCGCAACTAGAATTCATATTTGATGATTTCCATCACGCGTGTTGATGAATGATACATAGTGAAATGTCACTTTGTTCTGTTACTAAAAAATAGGAGTTAAGGTATCGTGGAGAATGTAATGACGTACCTACATTTTTATAAATCTTTTGGTTATCACAGTTTAAGATTCCGTACCTAAAAGGGATTCCGTACCTAAGGGCTTGTCATAAACAAGAGGTTCCGCCACGTAGGTCGATGAGAACGCATGGCTTAGTTGGTCAGAGCGCTTGGACGGTTTCCAAATAGGCAAGTTCAAATCCCGCTACGTTAAAATTTTTATACGTTTTGTTAATAAGTATTTTTCTTTCCTAAGTGTTTCCTAAGTCTTTAAAAATGTTTAAAAAATATTAATAAAAAAATAGTATTCTATCTTGCCAAACGATAATTTTAAGTAATTCTGTTTGGGTAGAAAAAAATCCCTACAGAGATACTAACTAAATAAATGAGTTGTAACAAGCGCAATTTCGACGTAGCTCGATAAGAACGTATGGTTTAGTTTTTAGACGGTTGCCGAAGAGGCGCGGGTTCAAATTCTGCTATGTTAAAAATTTTACACGTTTTCTTAATAAGTACTTATCAAGTTTTCTTAATAAGTGCAATCATAGTTCATATCATTTAAAATAAGTACATATGTCTGCAAACTTTAATTTTACAGTATTTTATAAGTTGTACTTTTCATTGACCTACACAACTCTAAAATTAGAACTGGTGGGCGAATCCGACTCCCACTTCATCGGTTTTTTTATTTAAATTTTTATATGAGAAATATATTGTAAGCTTGATGGATCCGAACATTATTTTCCTCAATATAAAACAAATATATTAAATATATTTGTAGTATGATATAATAATTATTTCAACTGACAGACGAAGACGACGAGGTGGTAACCTCAGTCTACACGTAACCACGGACTGTATAATACTAAATATTATATATATTATATACGCGATTAATCCGGTTAAATAGTTTTATTTAAATTGTATAATAATCTTGAAAACTAGAGATCTTACTAAATATATTTAATAATCTACTTTAACTTTATCTTAAAAATAAAATATATTTAATAATCTGCATTAACTTTATCTTACAAACCATAAACTTTTTGTATTTATATGGAGTTAAAGTTAATTTTACAAACTCAAAAGTTGCAATAAAGTCGTTTTATATAAATTCATTATATTTCTACGTATAACTAGCCTATAGCCCATTGTTTGACAAACGCATACAGATGGTTGACTTTAGAAAAAATAATCTGATATTTTACTGGATAAAACATGTAATTCTATCGTGTTTCCGGAGTTACACCACCCATTGTTATAATCGAAGCGTTCAGCGAAGCGTTAATACGTTGGTACTGGTTTTTACATGTTTGAATATATGAACCCTTCATATAAAAAAAAACCGGTTAAGTGCGAGTCGAAGTCGCCCAGCGAGGTTTTCATACCACTGTCTGGATGGTAGAGCTGCGGGAAGTACAGTGTAGAACTTATAAGAGTTGATAAACTTAATTTAAATGTTTATTTTTAAATATTGAAATAGCCTAGATTTATGTATGCGGTGTGTTTGTGTGAATGTAAGGTATACTTGAAATATATTAGTTGATGTAATGAACGGAATAGTATCATACTTTAATATAATTAATCTTATATATGTAGATAAAAGAAAATGCACAATGAGTATAAAGAAATAAAGATTTTATAATAACAAAGAAATAATCTAGGTTAACTTCACAACTCAACACGATTTTTGCCAAAAACCCTATGAACATCCTCTTCTGTGCGCAAGTGATGTCTTGACTTCCCCTGAGCCTGACATACAAAAATCTTTCCATCTCTAGTCCATACATACTTGTATTGATGCTCGCGAGCCAAAGAACGCGCTTTATAAAATATGAGCCTGTTGTGTTTCGTGAGCCGTTCGTTTATATATATAGAGTTTGTCTGTCCAGGTAAGTTTAAGCCCTCCGTCGTCAGATTGCGTCTCACGCGAGCCGCACGCAGCATTGCATCTCGCAGAGCTCTGCGAGCGAGACGTACGACTAGTGGGCGTGGCCGCGCGCGCCCGCCGCTAGATACTGAAGTTGCACTGGTCAACCTATTCGGACCAGCCCGATGCGCACTGACAATATCTTTTTCATTTAGATCTATGCCGATTTTTTTTGCAATGGAGAGGATGAGGTGAACGCAATTCTCCGTTGGCGTTTCCGGGCACCCTGCTATTTCGACGTCATTCAATAACATACGCTGATCTTGATCAGAAATATCCCCTTTAAGCTGTTCTATAGCACTTTCGAGAGCAGCGATATCACACGATTGCTCCTTTTTATTTTCGAGTAGTAAAACTTTCGACTCTAATTTCTCAATACGTATATTCTGATCCCGTATGGTGCTAGTAAGATCACTTATGGCCTCTCTGACGCTCTCCATGCTGTTTCGAATTAAATCTGCCATATAAACTTTTAACTCTTCTATCATAATATAGTCAGGGCCCTTCTGACTTATACTTGGGCTATTTACCCGAGTAATTCTTGCCCGATGAGTAATATTTTCACTTTCTGTGGTAAATATAGGCGCATTTGTATTTCCTACTTTAAGCCCTCTATTTGAGCAGTCTGGACATTCCCAAGGTTCTTTACGATCCATTAAGCTAAAGTTTCTATGGCTAACATTCGCACATTCCAAATCATATACTTCTTTACATGTAATGCATTTCAAAAATTCTTTTTTAAATATTTTTTTTGCACAGCTAGAGCATTTTTGGTTAGTGGAATTCATTCTTGCGTATTGTAATAATCAAATATCTAAAGTAAAAGAATAAATAAAAATATATGCTTGTAAAAATTTCTATTAATGCCCTCTTTTAACATCAAGTGCTTGGCTTTAAAGTTGAATCAATATAGTACTTTGAAGTATTTAATTTTTAGCCTAGATGTCGCTGTTTAAATTTTTATTTTAGGAAAATGTTTTTTTTGGATATATATGCAGAATATCGTTAATTTTGGTTTATTTATTTTACTTTAACGCACAATAGTTTATATCACTCACTAAAAATGTTATTC
>JAATLQ010003586.1:10875-25426 GCA_013421005.1 Heliconius erato x Heliconius himera | reverse complement strand
GGAAAGTTCATTTGGCTAAATTAATGAATAATTTACATTTTAATAACAAGATAATGTAACTTAACCTAAAACGTTTTTGTAATCATAACTATAAAAGTAAGCGTATTAAACTTACAAATGCTTATAAAGCATTTGTATAAGTAGTTACGAAAATAAGCAGTTTTTGAAACTAGTTACGCGTGTACCCGTAACTAGTTGTAACCGATTATGCTTAAAAGACGTTACGGCCCATGTCTAACGCTTACATGTCCACAACGCCAATCATTAGGAAACGTTAGAATGCCATTTACACGCTAGCGAGTGCGTTAGCATGCTCCTGATGGTACGTTTTTTTATTACTTTGCTTATGATATAAGTATGACAGACGTGGATATCGAAATTATTTCAGCTTTTGCGTAAGGCTAGACGTATTTATATATTATAAAAAAATAAAGGCTAAATCAGGCTATTTCGGCAGAAAATAAAAAAACAATTGTAATTTTAGTTAAAAAAATAGATACATTTGTTAAAAAATATATATTTCATTATTATGAAACTATGAAAAAAGCACTTAATACTTACACAATAATGTGTAAGTATTAAGTGCTTTTTTGGCTTAATACCAAAAAAAAGTACTTAATACTTACATGATTTTGTGCTCAACGCTCGAGACGCTACAAAAACTGTATTGAACTCATATTGCTGTGTCAATTAAATTTATTTATATATTAAAATCAATTAATATATATTTATGAATTTATAATGGCTTCGAATTTTTATTTATTTGGAATTAACAATTACAATTACATATACAGAGTGTTTTCGTCAGCACTACTTTAAATTAACCCCAGTTTTAACTACTCTATAAAAGTCTAATACAATAAAAAAAAATCCCAAAAAATGAAAAAGTGATTTATTAAAATAAAATAAATAATAAAATTATTGTAGTAAAATTAAACGCCATTTACCACGCAGCATAAACCTATCAAAGGGGCACCGCCACATACGCCTCATTTCAAAATCGAGTCGTAGGTATTGGCGGCAATTGGTATCTATTCGTAACTAAATTGATTATTATTTATTATGATTTTACGGTACATCGGGATTGTGTAATTTTATTACTCGTGAACCACAAAAATTCACCTGACCTAAGTCTTGGCACGGCCGAAGGTTTAGCCGACTGTAGGAGTATTATACAATATTTAATATTATTTATAAATATTATTTGCTAGTACGCTATATCACCGTCCTAAATTTATTCACTACAAATGCAATTGTGAAATAATTTTCCGCTATTGTTTTGTAGCGTATAAATAACCAAATTAAATATATAATAAATGAGTTGAATATAAAATCTCATCTCATTAGCACCGTCAAGATACCATAGCTCACATCGACTTTTGACCGAAATCGAATCTATGGATGAAATACCGATTTTCGGCTGAAACTGGTCATAACTGAAATTGAACCTTCAGTCCGTTATAAAAATGATTATAGTATTTAACAAATGACTAGCATGAACTCATGAGTGGGACTTGATATACGTGTTCACGCTCTGGTATTACTGGAAGCATGGCAAACCTTCACAAGCATAGAAACGTCTATTACAAGCCAAGCCAAACATCCCGCTTACACGCACGCACGCACACTTGAGCTTTTGGACGCTAGACAAGTCTTAGCAAGTGTATAAGCGTACCACAACAGAACAGAAAATAAAAAAACTAAGAATAATATATTAATTTTAATGCGAGTTCTATTATTCAGTAAATATAAATTACCAGTTTCTAATTAAATATAATAGTTATTATTTTTTTCATTAAAATTATAATGGTAATATGGTAAATAAAAAAATATACATATTGTATATTTTATTTTTTTATGTATCGTGTTCATTTTGAACATTATGTTAGCATTTAAACTAAACTGATTACGGGCTATATTTTTTTTTTTGGCTGAATTGTTGTAATTTAAGATAAATAAATAGATATCTGTAAGATATTTTATTATTATACATTATAAAACAATATGGTTCAAAACACCAATATATATTTTTTTGTAAATAAACATTTACATATTTTTTATTATATTTAATCTTTTATATTATAATTTTAACATATGAATACTTTTCAGAATGATTAGTAGATGTCACAGTCATTTCATCAGCCGTCAGGCGTCAACCGTCGTGTCCGTCATGAGAACTAGGTCGAAATAGTAGTCAATGTCTAATTTTTGTACTATTTCAGTCTTTCTTGATTTAAATATTCTTATTCGTATTGCAACATTTTGTAACGAAATTTAAATATGTATTTTATTTCACAAATGTAATAATCGAGTCAACGTTGGAATAAGCGATCAAAGGTATAGTACGGACAATAATTGTAAAAGTTTGCCATATTTTGTCTTTTAAATTATAATTTAACCGTTCTTACGTTTATATTAAATAGCTTTTGTAAAGAAGAAAAAGCATTCAAGAGGCTAATATATATAATATGACAAAAAGTTTAGGCATATCTTGAGTAATTCAAAAATAAATCATTAACTTGTCAGCTGTAGTCAAGTGAATGTAATACGTATGCATAACACTAATCACAAGAAAAGAACATCATAATATATAATATAACCTTTCTTAAAGTTTTTCAATTGATCATATTAAATATATTCTATAATATAATATAGATTGAAGTGAAAGTTTCTATTAAAATGAATACTGCTGTGTAAATTAGAGTGAATATGTCATATATTTATTTGAATTCACGAAAACCTTATTAAAAATAATAAAATGTAATTCCTATATCATAAAATAAGGTAGCTTATCATCATAAAATTATCTTTACTTCTCTGTTGTATCTGAATATATTATCTGATTAATCCTTAAATATTATAGTATTATATACATTTTTTAAAATATAGGTATAAACATATGGCAGACAAAAAATAAGATGGCTGATAAGCACACTTTGAATTATGATGTGAGGGAGTTGAAATTAGGATCAAGTTTCACAAACAATAAATCATCACAATATCATACAATTAAATGTAAGTATAAACTTAAAAATTTACTGGCTGACTTTTATCTAACTGTAAATGCAACAATCATGGGTTTTATTCCTACTCTAGGGAATGAATCATTTTCATTTGCTTGGTAAAAACAAAGGGGAGGTATTTAGTTCTGTAACTTAACACAAAATTAAGGGAAAGAATGGGCAAAAGAGTATCTTAAGATGAAGTTCTCTCTGCCTTCCATGATGTATGCAGGATACAGTGAACAAGTAAATAATAATGGAAGTAAAAGTAATCTAATATTTTCATTTGCCAATTTTCTTTAACTGATTCTTTTATAATACTTTATATGAATTTGAATAAGAACCAATTATAAATAAAATATAAAATAATTGTAATTAATCTAGCAACATTTTTCAAATTACTACATCTTAATTTTTAAAAATCATATTGGAATGTTTTCAATGTTATTGTTTTAAAAGAAGTGAAATATTGGATCTTATAAATCTATGTTGGAATTCTTATATGTTTGCTACAACTTACTTTGTACAATTTTGGATATTTTTATAATGTGTCACTTATCAAAATTGGTTTACTGGTTTAACAGTTACAAGGAAACAAAAAGATGGACATACCATACATACATATGCGTTAAAAACATAACTAGAAATAGCATTACACCATGTTTTTGTCCTTAGGTTTAAATTTATTTTCTTGGTATCTTTGGAAGATAGTTTTATGAAATTTAAGCTGAACATCATCCATAAGCTAATTTTTAATTTTTTCTGAATTTTTGAGACATAAATTGTAAAAAAAGTTTAGTTTTTGTGGACACTTTTATACACCACCTCATGAAGTGCCACCTACCAAAATTATGTATATTATGTTATTATTAGCTATATTAGCTATCCTATAAGTTACTTACACTCACACTGAACATATCTCAAAATAATAAAAATCAGGCATGTAACAAACATGCATAGAGAGAAGATTCATGCTATCATATAAACAATCTTATGATGAACAATCTTACTAATATGTAATTGAATATGTAAATTTTGTAGGAACAAGAAAATAAACAATATATAATACAAAAAATTATCTTTAATTCATAGAGACAAAAAAAGAGTCTGTTGCTATTTTGGATAAAAAGTAATACAATCAAATTAAAACAATTCATTAGAAGTCTGTACAGCTTTCCCATGCTTGTGCACCTAGAATCTTTCAGTATATAATTTTCTTGAAATGTAGGGTTAATTGTATTATTCAAGCACTGCACTGTATCAATTAACCTAAACAAATGGCTTCACACGGTATCCATATTTAGCAGGGTTGGCAGAGTGAACCAAGTGTTAAGACACTCTGTTTTCCATTTTCCGCCGAATACTGGAGGCATAAATAAAAATATAGATTCAAATAAATATTTCATTTCCTCAAGTGGGGATCAAGCCCACAACCTGTCTCGTTTACAGTCACATGCTTGTGCCCCTGCATCATCATATTTACATTATTACATATCAGTCTATTTGTAAGCATATATAGACTGAACTTTGATCCAAAAGGATAAAAAAATAACTTAAGGAAAATGTTGTTACATTTAGATGTTTAATGTATTCTTCTGCTACCTACTGAGTGACAGACAAACGACTCAGTCGATAATACAGCAAATAGAAAAATGAAGTTACGCATGTTGGTTCCTTGGAAATTGCGATTTATGTTAAAAAAAAATACTAGTTATCTATAAAGACAGTTTTCTGACGATTTTTTTAAGTAATATTATCATAATGAAAAATTTAATATGCATTTTATGAATTTAATTAACTCACTGTATTATCATTATTTTGTATAATACAAACAAGGAGTTAATTGAAATTTATTGTTTTTTCGTTAATTAATGATGCATGTGTTAATTTAAATATTTTTTACTTAAAATATACTAATTAATTAAAAGTAAGAATGTGTTATTACATTACAAGTAATAATTAATGGATAGATACGTAACGAGGTGAGCTCGTAGGCTGATCGTGCCTCTCTATCGTCTGTTCCGCGTCCTCGCTTGCACACTCGCCTCAGGCGAACGTGACAATGAGTCATTCTTTTACGGGCGTGCAGCCGGCGTTCATTGATTTACAAGATGTTATACGTCAAAATATAATTTATCTAATAGGATTTCAAATAACTCGGCTATTATAAAATGATTGCTTTTTATATGGTAGACTATTATTTCACGGGTTATATTTGTTTGTATGTGTCAATAATATTCTGCAGTTTTTATAAAAATTAAAAAAATTAAATCAGCTTCATGCTGTATCCCGCACACAGCAGGGTACGCAGAGGGAACCTAGTGTTAAGACACTCCGTTCTCCACTTTCTGCCGATTACTGGAGGCATTGCGTGTTGAGTGGCAGAACTCAACGCCGCGCTTAACCTCGACACCAGAGCGAAGAAATGGAAATATAAATTTAAGTAAATATTTCATCTCCTCGAGTGGGGATCGAACCCACAACCAGTCGGTTTTACAGTCACACCTCGTGCCACTGCGCCACCACTGGCCTCAATTTTTATAGTTATGAAAAAAATATAGAGAGTGTTTTTGTCAGTAGCACTTTAAATAAAACCACAGTTTTAACTACTCTATAAAAGCCTAATACGATTTTAAAAAAATCCAAAAATAAAAAAGTGATTTTGTTAAACAAAATAAATGAAAAAAACTATCGTTGTAATATAAAACGCCATTTGTCAAGAACGACGCACGCAGCCATAAACCGCACCCGCCTCATTCCGAAAATATTCCTAAGAATTTTTAATATAGGTAAATAACTTTAAAACAGTTATTTGACCCCAAATAATATCATGCGCATATGAATATTAATCATAAGTAGTTAATATTTATTGTAAATAAATAAAGATTGAGCTATCACCTAGTAGATTTATATAAACAGTCAAAATAAAAATGATTAACCTACAATTTGCGAACGTTTAATATATAACCTTAGGTTTTTTAAATCTTTTTTTATCATCTTAACGCTATATGCCACATAAACAGCAGGATAAGCAAAAATAACCTAGTGTCAAGACACTCCCTTCTGCACTCTTCGCGGAACTCAACGCTGCGATTTGTCTTGCCAAAGCGGAATCGAAGTCGAAACCATCGTGTTTTACTAGTCAAACAATGCCCTACGGCGTCATGAGTACAATAATAATTATATAAATAATTAGTTAGGTTCGATTAATTGTAATTTATGATAAGAGTTAAATTATGTTATGTTTTTCAGATGATTTTAAACCAGCGTCGGTGGATGTTAACAAAATGGCGACGGTTGATGTTGGGACTAATAATCAAGTGACCGTTACAGTGCCGCATTTAGGTAGATATCTTTTATTTATTCTAAATATTAATACGTGAAGCAAAGGCGTTGTACCCATTTTTACGAAAATTGTAGGTTCGGAGGAGTATCTAATTTGGCACAGTTATATTTTATTTAGAGGAGTTTTAATAGATTAACACTACCATATGTATGACACTCAATTTTTTAAATAGACATATACGTTGCTATGACAAAGCAATATTGTAAGTGTCAATTAGTTCTCTAGTTTAATCATATAACCTGACAAAACCATTTTTGTTAGTGATATAAGTAGATTACAATTTTAATTTCTCACTAAAATATTAAAAACCGCAAGTCGGACTCGCGCAAGAAGGTCCCGTACCATTCTTTATTTATTAAAACGGCAGAAAAATCACATTTGTTATGTGGGCCCTTAAACCTTAAATAGTTACTTTGTTCGGCATCATAATTCGTGAAATTTCAACTAACTATCACGGATCGTGTGATATAGCTTGGTGAAAGACAGACCAGAAAGTTTTCTCAAATTCTTAGTTATAGGGTCCCGTTTTAACCTACGGAACCTTAACATCGATATCTAAATTAAAATATTCTTTATAACAATAAGATTCATATTATAATAACGTTTACGTAGAATTAATTTATATTGTTTTAAGTAAGTGCAACTAAGAAATTATTCTATTCATTTACTATGAATACAATATTTTTTAAAATTATTACGTCTAATTTTCGAGACATGCATTGTCTCGAAAATTAGGGTGTGCGTTCCCCACGCACAGCCTAATGTCTATAACACTAGTTTTCCTACCTACACAGTGTTAAAACAAAAAAAAATAGATTTTTCCTTATCTATTTTACTCTCATATTTTATGTCATCTTTAGATGGAGCAGGAGTACCCCAAACAGTTTTTAAAGGAAGCCAACGGCCTTATACAAAAGAATGTGTCCTAATTATAGATAGAGTTACAGGAGAAATCACACTGGAAAAACTTTCTAGTAATATACAAGTAAAGAAAACAAGGTACGATTTATTTAATAATAAAAATTTATTATAATTATATAAAGATAAAGAATAATATTTATTTCTGTTGAATTTTATAGCATAAACTCAAAATGGATACTAGTGAATTTTTTTTATACATGTAGTAGTTCTCTCTAATGATACCTCTCTTCTTCTATAATCTCTAGTTCTTCATTTTTCACTATATTGGTGAGATATTCGTGCCGCTGCGACATGGAAGCCTCAACACATTCATTAGATTTATGTTATTTTAAATATTTTTTTTAATACGAATTATATCTTATTCGACTCATTTTCTATTGTTTATTCAATTGGTACAACAATGACAATTCTTGCGCTTTTGTTTCTAAAAAAAGTTTATAATGAAATGTGAATGTATTGCGGAAACTGTACGTCTGAACCTCAAATGCTATCCACACCATCTGTATACATGGCACTCCACTACTGTGCGGTTCCTTCCGTGGAATGGCCTACCTGCAGCAGTGTTTGCCGGTCGATACGACTTGAGTATCTTCTAAAAGCGCGGCGTATCTCCATCATATAGGCCCATAACGCACCTATAGCTTCTCAGGGGTCGTTGACGGCGGTGATCACTTACCACGTCACGTCACCCGCACGCTCATTTGCCTTGTCTTTTCCATAAAAAAAAATACAGATAATAGCCAACAGGTGTTTAGGTGACATTATTATTATATTATATTTATTATTTGTTATTTATTTTCTTTGTTTTCATTATTCACTGAATTTCGTTATTCATGAAGTATTAAGTATTGATAAATATGTTTTTTTTAGACAAGAAATAAACCAAAAGCCCAGACCATTGACGCCTGTTACAACAGATTTTACGAATACAACACAGCGTTCAACTTCGCGTACAAGAGTTGCGACAAATAAACGTACTAATAATACAGGTAAAATAACTCTTACTAGCCGTATATAACAGGGACAGTGTGTGTAGAGTGGCGGTAATTAACGCCGCACTATGTCTTATGAGAGCGGGCAAATAGTGTTAACCTTCGATATACAGAGTGTTTTTATCATTACCATTTCAAAGGAAACCACAGTTTTAACTACTCTATAAAAACTTAATACAATTAAAACAAAAGATATTTTTCCACAAAATTTTTACAAACAAAATAATTAATAAAATTATCGTTGTGAAATAAAACGCCATTTGTCAAGAATGACGCATACAGACAGAAACCTATCAAATTGATAACGCCGCACACGCCTCATTCACGAAATCGAGTCGTAGATAATGGAGGTGAAGTTGAATTGCGTAAAATAGAACAGGAGGTATCCCTTTCTCGTTCTAGTATGCTTTTTGAGAATGATAAGCGGCTCGGTCGGTAGGTAAGATCGGTAACGCTTAGTAGTATTTTTGTAGTAGTAGGTGTTTACGTTATTGGCATCTATTCGTAACTGCGTCGCATGAAATACAGTATAGATAAACAACGTGAAATGAAAAAAAAATCTACGTCTAAACGGTTGAGGTATCTTGATTAATTTCTTTAGGTATGGGTTAGAAATATTTTACCATATATGCCGCTCCAAAAGGAGCGCAGTCGCTTCCACCCTGTATAATGTTTACATTTCCCCGAGCGGGTATCGAGCCCAAGACTGTCGCGTCACACGCGGCGCCACAATCAAAGTTAATCTTGTATAGTTCAAGCGGGCGGAAAATTTAATTATTTTTCCCCAGATAAACACTTTGTTTTTTTTTTCATAAAATATAATATATTGATATTATTGTCATTAATAGGTCCAAGCGGTGTACAAGTGAATACACAAAATCGTTTCAACAATAATGCACCTAAATCACAGAATATGGTCAGATCTCCTACTAGAGTAAAAACGTCGCCACCACAAGCGCCGTAAGTATTAAGTTCATTTCTTTAGCTTCTCGCTGTATTTCGCTTATAGCAGGGTAGGCAGAGGGAACAGAGAGGGGCCCTAGTGTTAAGACATTCCATTTCCGTTATGACACTCCATTCCCATTTAGACACTTGCGTTTCCCACTTTGCTACGAATTCTTCTAACTTTACCTCGTTACCATCAATTTTAAATATTTTTTATATATATAATATTTTTTTTATATATAAAATAAGTGTTCCAAACACTACCATACATTTGACAATATACTCAAATATTACACTTTTGTATTTATAGTCATATCTATCTATCTATGGCAGCACGAATTGTACGTATCAATTGGTTTCTGGTTTTAATAGTGACGTAGTTGTTTAGCTTACTAAGCATATATGTATTCTAAAGCAATGTAAATAATGTATGATTTTTTCTATTCACAGATGGTCCGGAGGCGGCAACAGTACTCTAGCGTCCCTCCCGATGATTGGCTTTGACGAAGCACCTCCCCGCTCTCCCCCAGCTCCACCACCATATTCTCATAATAACCAAAATAACCATAATACCCATAATACTCATAATACCCATAATGCCCATAATGCCCATAATGCCCATAATACCCATAATGCCCATAATACCCATAATGCCCATAATGCACATAATCCCCATAATACCCATAATACTCACCCTCCACAAAGACAAGCGCCTCCTCAACCTTCCCTTCCACCTGTGGCTGTAAGTATATAATTTATATCTTTTTTTTTGTTCTTTTACTTACAAAAGAATATCAATGAAAACTAGAGAAACTTGATTGTCATTGAATAACTTTTAATGTTTTTTTGTTACATTTTTATTCGGCTATTTAAAATTTTAAATGTGTTTCTGATTGTAAAGAAATCAACAAAAATTACTGTTAAGCTTGTACAATGTAACTCTTACAACATGTTATCCTAGAAGACCTCTCTCGTTCTCCGATTCAAGTCTTTTTAGGAGGAGAGAACGACCTTGTTGTGTCAAAAATTCGACATAAACTTTTGTTCATGTCGAATTTTTGACACAACAGAGCGTCATTTCGACAATGATACGTGGTGGTAGTTCTATTAACTAATTATCAAAAATATCCTTTAATTAAACAAAGAGGTCATATCTCAGTATTGTACAAACAAAATCATTTTATAATGATGGTCAAATATATTGTAGATCGTCCAAAAATGGTGCTTAATAAAAAAAATTATTTAAATGTATTCGAACTTAACATGTAGGCATACAGCATGGAAGATGGTTGTTTAATAAACATAGATCTATTTTAAAATTTAAATATTCTCACAAGCACTCGGGTTATCAAATTCGTCTGCTGTCACATATTTTATCATTCTTTTTAAAACATATCTTTTTAATATACTTTAAAAATAAGTGTTATAGAAGAATGGTAAAATTGCTATATAATGTCGTATTGGGATTGGATAGTCTAGTACTATATGAATGAGTAAAATTAACTTTTTTTTTGTTATCAGTATATATCAAAGATAGGTAACTTGAGAAAAAAGAGTCTGTTTTTTTCCTATCTTCAAAAATTACTGAGATTAAAGTACGGCCTGCGCGGCAAAATATGGCTTAGTGTGTGACATCATGCTGCGTCTTACCAGTGGGCGCTTGCAAACATCTTCACACATTGGCGCGTTTAGCTCTCGCTGTTTAGCTATAAATTGAATTGGTTTTTTATAGTAAATCAATAATGGTTAAGAAAGATTGTATAGTGCCTAGGGGCCAGTCGTGGCGCAGGTATACAAGCACGTGACTGTAACCGAGAAAGGTTGTGAATTCGATCGCCACTCGAAGAAATGAAATATTTAATATTAACATTTCTTCAGTCACCACGAAATGCTGTCAGAATTCGGCGGAAAGTGCTCTGCTACATGCGGAATATAGTGTAAAGCTTAAAAAAAAAATATTTCGCCACCATAACTTTCTCTTGCTGGTTTGTAATAAATTACCTTTTATTACTTTAAGATTAAAGATACGCAATCCTTTAAAAACATCAATCCGACCCAAAAGAAAAAAACACATGATTCAGTTTATTTGCGTTATATGAAATAAGCTTTTTGTAGATCTATTTGTAACTATTAAAATTCAATATTAAAAAAGTAAATTAAGAAAAATACTTATTTAGAAAACGTATAAAAATTTGAACATAGCGGGACTCGAACCCGGGCCTCCTGGAAACCGACCACTAAGCCATACGTTCTTATCAAGCTACCTCGAAACTTTGCTAACAACATAAATAAGTTGTAACAAGCGTATAAAAGTTGAGGTCGATGACAGTGGACGAGGCGAAAGAGGTATGTAGAGACCGTAGCGTTTGGCGCTCCGTTCTCTCTGACTACCCCGCTAGAGCGATAAAGCGTGAAGTTAAGTTGAATATTTTCTAACATTATATACAATATTTTTGCAGCAAGCACCGCGTCAAGAGGACAGCTCGTCCAGCTCGTCCAGCGACAGCGACAGCGACGACAGCGGCAGCGACAGCGACGACAGCACCCCCCCGCCGCCGCACGCCGCGCTGCCCGCGCTCTCCAACGGTACGTCTATTACTAGCAGGCGGCCGACTGGCGCGTTGCCATAGCGACGTTTGTGACATTTTATAAATACAAAAATGTATATATTTTCAAATGTATAGTAATGTATGTAATATTTATTGTGAAAACTGAAACTTTGTTAGGATGAATGTTTGTTCACCTTTCTATGCAAAAGACACATCCGTTCCCTACTTTCCGCCGAATTTTTGAAGCATTGAGTGTTGAGTGGCGAAACTAATCTCCACGCTTTGCCTCGTTACTAGAGTGAAGATTATCCACAACCATCGCCCGCTTGTGTCACAGCGCGAAGATGATTATACATTGAAATAACGATGATTATACATTGAAACAATAATGTTTGTTTTTAAGGTGTGTCAAACGCAGCATTATCGGCCGACGTGCTCAACGACGACCTGTGCCTGTCCGAGTCCGGCAGCGACTCCGACTGACCCCCGCACACACATGCAGACACAAAAACACACAAACTCACAAAAACACAAACACACACACATACACAAATACACAAATACATATACAATTCCTAGCGAACGATCACTTGGCAAGTGTCCTACCTCTTTCTGTTTTTCATCAAATAGCCTTATTGTGTGATAATAGCTTAATAAAGATTAGTGTGATGGATCATTCTAGAACTACAAAATAATGTGTAGTTTTTAACTATTATTTTTAATGCACGTGCACGTGCACGGTTTTGACTTTTGCCGTGTACGTATCATTTTTTTTTATAAACTTGGGCATTCTCGTGTTTTTAAAGTGCGAGAGTGGCCTCACCGTCGCCGTTTGTGAGATGCTTTTTACTGTTTATAAAATATCTAAAGGAAACAAATAAATAAACGAATAAATAAAGTAGTCCATTTTACAGTAAGTTTCATTGGGTTCCGTCCAGTTTTCGAGTTATTCGCGGACAAAAAAAAATCCACACTTGGTTAACTTATACTATCTTAGATTTGTTCTTGTTTATGAATTATACTCAATATTACTTGATAGTTGATGCTCATATGAATTTTATGGCCGGGATTAGAATTAGTTTACAAGTTAACGGTAAGTTAACAGAATATATTTTTAACATCTCTAGTGTTATTCCACACTAAGATTAAGATTATTTTTTTTTTAGGAAACGTATGAAAATTTTAACGTTCCAGGATTCAATCCCGCGCTTCTTGGAAACCGTCCAAGCGCTTTGGCCACTTAACTATATGCGTTAAGAATGTGTATTATAAGAACTTTTATAGTTTAGTGGTCGGTTTCCAAGAGCCTAAAATTAGGCGACGAAATTTTTATACGTTTCCTAAAAATTACATGGATATAATGTATATATGAACATAAGGCGAAATAAAAAAAAATATTGTTTATGAATCTGCGACATGCGGTGACTGCTAACTTACAAATGTTAACGAAAAATTACTTAAATTAGTGTAAGTGTGTATCATAAACATAGTGCCTCAACAGAATATAGAAAAAAAATGAGATATATTTTTATTTTATGCCAATTTTTTAATTATTGTTAAGGTAGGTATAGCTATCGGCGGCGAGCGATTTATACATCTAGATATAAAAGTACGCAATAAATTATTATATACAAAAATAAATCTATTTGTTTTATTTATACTCATAGAATTTTATTGCACATTTTTTATTCTCATTTCGTTGTCGGATGGAAGGTCGAGAATAGTATGTTTGGTTCAATGTTTCATTTTTTTATTAGCTTCACACTGTGTCCTGCACATAGCAGGGTATTCAGAGGGAACCTGGGAACCTAGTGTTAACACTTTGTTACCGTTAAGACAGTCTTCAAGTCTTCAACCTAATTCTGGAGGCATTGCGTGTTGACTGGTTGAACTCAACGGTGTAAAGTTTAAAATTCACATAATAATATGAATATAAGGTATTATATGTTCCAGAAGTGGTTTGAATATTAGAATAATGAAACGAGCAAGCACACATTCCAATAATTATATTGTACTCTTATTCTATCAACAAAACAATATATCTTATAAGTAACGTTCAATTGAACTACTTTTTACATGTAAAATTTATACGATAGACATAGTATATGAGTAAATATACTCATTCTCAATTTAAATTAAAGTTTCATTTATGTGTATAAATAAATTGTTAATAACATACCCTTTCAATGTATTAAAATTATAAGTTATACAACTGAAAATATAAAGATGAATTTAAAAGGTGGAAAAAAATGCTTTATATGTCATTATTAATTGATTCTATATAATTTTTGACCTAAAATTACAAAGAATTAATTAATAATGACATATTTAAAGTTCTTTATTTACTCATGAAATGTCAAATTCTTGATCTATGATTTCTTTATATCTATTTCATATAAGTCCTTCCTTAACTTTCGCACCGAGTTCAGGGTGAATGGTTGAAAATATTTTTGTGGCTCTCTCTTGAATAAATTTTGCTGCCAACTTCAAACTGTTAACTATATTTTCAATTAACCTATCTCGTTCGTCATCCGTTAAATCATTTACATAAAACTCTGTCATTTGATCAAAATTATTCGGTTCATTCTCTTTTATCTGTATTAACGGTTGGCTTCCATTGTCCATATAAGGCACGGGACCATTGAAAGAGTTTGGATAATAGTTGGGAATATTTATCATATTATCGTAAAGGTAGGGTCTGCCGTCCCTATCGTAAGTGAATATGTCGTTCAAAGGACAATTCACCTTGACCCTGTTATAGTTAGCTCCTAGCCGATAATAGAGAGCATCGCGATA
>JAATLQ010003554.1:153723-166153 GCA_013421005.1 Heliconius erato x Heliconius himera | reverse complement strand
GGGGACCGGGAAACAGCATCAGGGCAATGAGCCCTCTGGCTGTGGTTTCAAACGGCAGACATTAATATGCCTGCGTCTTCGGGGTATGGCTTGAGAGCCAAGGGAGAAATCAGGAGATGAGCTCCCTGGAGAGTGCTCCCTGGGCGGTCAGCCCAGCCAGGTGAGACCCTTGGTTGACCCAAGGGAGGCCCAGCATAGACGACCAGCGACCGAGGGAGCTTTCATCCGAGATAATGGTTATGGATGTGATGATTAAATGATGATGATGATGATGATGATGATAATGGTGAGTGGTGATAATGTCCCAGATGAATGTACAACGCCCGTGCAACCTTTTATATCATCGTTCACAAATAAGTTGCAGGGTAGACTAATAATAATTGATGACGCTATCGCGTCATAGTGGCGTGATGAATAAGTGTCGTATAGGAATCTATACGTAACTAACATAATATTCCTAACATTAAATAACACTCCTAACTATATAATAATTTTTTCGTGAATTACATTTGGAGTAAATATTTTTTTATTGTGACAAATTGTAATAAGTAAGAATGTCTATTTTAGGTTGTTCGCTTCGATACTTTAAATATAATTTCCTTATAAAAATGTGAAAATAGGTATAATATATAAAATAAGTGTTATATATATTTTTAAAAGTCTATAGTATTTAAATTTTAAAATAATTATTATGTTGTAGCTTTTGTTTTGTTGTAGCTTATATTCCTATAAACATTTTAACAATAAGTGAAGAGAAAACAGGTACGTCTTTAAAGTTCATCGAGACTTTTCACAGTTACCGACGTCTCCCGATGCTTTACATTTGATGTTGTTTTATAGTCCAGATATTCAATAATAACATTAGTTTTAGAAGTTATCACGAAAACTACGATACAAGTCAGGATTACGATACAAGTCGTTGATTAGATTGCGGGAAATTTCATTTAAATTATTGTTATTTATTGCAAAAAGGGCGTTTTATCTTCTTTTTGCACACATTTTGCGGTATTACTAATCAATAAAATGCACACTACATTGACTTTTAAAGGAATTCGTTCCTTTAAGAAACTATGGACAGAAGCGTCCCGGAAAAAGGATTCGTTTTTAAAAAAGAACTAAAATTGGTTAGATTCTTAATATTTGGTAACCTTACCAGTCATTGAAATTTGAAGAGACACAGAACACCTGATAACTCGCCTTCGATGTCTTCTGGAAAACGCGGAAGACCCTGTACATCTTATGGGGACTCATCAGATTCAACGAACAGGCGTAAAAATACCGTGCTATTTGTTTGGTGCTTACGTTCAATAGGAGAAGAATTAAAAGCAACTCGTGGAAAAATTAAAGCTTGCTGACTGAGATACAATGTCTCTATATTTGAACCTCATAGAAAATGCAATCCAGAGCAAAATGCTATCGGATCAAGAGGCATTGAGTGTTTTAAATTTTTCATTGACAAGCCCTAATATAAAAACGTTGTCGGGAGGAGTTACAATTGATCATCGACAAACCACTGCAATACTATAGTATAGTATATATAGTATTTTATTATAGTAATAATAAAAATGTATTATAAAATTTAATATACATTTTTATTACTACCATAAGTAGTGTGGACTAAGGAAATTAAATAAAAGGCTTTACTGAAAACTTTTTTCATATTTTTTTAATATATATATATATATATATATATATATATATATATATATATATATATATATATATATATATATATATATATACTTTCCCTAAAGCGCTATTTTAGCTTTATGCTTGTGTAAAAATTCAATTGTTTATCTTAACAAATAAAAAAGTTATCGATTTTTGATCTGATACAGAACTCGATTTTCCATAGTGTACAATTTCATCAAGCAAGCAAAAATGTTGAATGTGACAGCACTCGACATGTCTTGTCTACTGTCAAAATTATTATCATTGGAGTTTAGATCACTAGATTTAGCATTTTCATTTTGGTATTTACCTTTTGAATGCCAAAGTTTATTTGATAAATACTAAATTAATTATAATTATATAAGTTGTAAAATAGTTATAGTCTTTAAGACTAACATATTTCCAAATCTTATTTGTTCTTTATTTGAGGAAGAACTGTGTATATAGTCTAAACTCTAAAAACATGAAATATATTTTAAAATTATTAGATAGTATTAACCGTTGTCTAATACCAAAACTAGCCAAAAATATTGATGAATCTGCGAACCATGTAGAATTGACTATTCGTAATAATAACTTAGATCAAAATTTTCAATTATTGGAACAATATCTTGGAGATTTAGATTTGGCGAATACAAAAGAAGCTTCATCAATCATATCTGCTTTACTTATTCTGTACAAAGAGTTGTCTTGTGATTGTCCGGGAAATGGAGAAAAATCGCAAGAGTATTCGAAAAAACTAAATATTTATTTTGAGCTATTATGCGGCTTACGTCTTGACAATATACTTTATCAAAATACCCATTTTAATATACAAGAAATATATGATAAATGTTTAGAGGACCTGCATTACAAACTCACATATGATAATTTCAAAAAATACCCAGGTCAGATTGAAGTATACTGTTCAATTGTGAAAGATGTTAGAGTAAGTATAATAATAAAGCCTGTTTTTTAAACTTACAGAACTAATTAAGTTAGTTAAAAATTATTAACAACATAAGTATTCTAAGCTAATTGTTAGAAAGGCGAGTTTATTATTGTTTTATATTTTTTTGTTGAACTGCTCTTTGGGTTTAGACCTCCTCCAGCTTATCTCATTCTTTCCTGTTTCCTGCCATGAGCAGCTAGTCTTAGCCTGCAATGTCTTCAATGTCATCCCTCCATCTTCTGTACGACTAACCAACATTCCTCATGCCAGCAAGAACTTTCCACTTGGTTGCTAGAAGTATCTACCTTTCGTCCTTGTATTGAGCCACATGTCCTGCCCAATTCCACTTTAGTTCAAGTATCATGATAAGTGCATCTTACACTTTTGTCTATTCTGCTATGGTTGTACTCCTTGTTTTTTGTACTTTAAGTCTATATACTTCTTTCAATGGCCCTTTTAGTGGTTCTTATTCTTCTTTTTATTTTATCAGTAAGGGCAAATGTTTGACAGCCATACAGTAAGCTTGTAGGAAACATGTGTCAACAACTATTTTATTTAGGAAGAGGCTATATTTTATAGTTGCTTTTAATATTTTATTTCTGTGCCCAAAACTTCCTTCATATAGTGGCAACATGTCTCTGCTTGTTCCTCTTTGTTGGTTTTGATGAAGAATATTAGATTTCCTAAATAGATATATTGGTTAATGTAGTCTATCCTTTTCCCTTCGATTGTGATTAGGACCTAGTTGAATTATTCTGAAGACTTAACTCCCTTACATATGGTAAATCAAAACAATATTGTTTAAATATCGCCATTGAAAGCTTTATTAAAACTCAAATAAATGTAAATAATTAAAACTAATTCATCAAATTTTACCCTTATTATTTTCAGAAATATAATGTCAAAGTTAAACCTCAAAGAATATTTCCTGCATCATTACTTCTCATTGATGATCATATTACGTCAAACAAAAGCAAAGGATTAATCTGTTGTTTATCTATATTAAGATGTCTGGTAAGTAAATTTTGAGTTGCTATAGGCCTGTTGTTACTTAATCAAACATTTCACAGTTGCAGAAGAGATTTGGGTAGTGCCTAGGTACTTTTGTCTCAAGTGTATATTTAAAGTCCTTTCATCTCTATATATTGCCCACTGTCTGCTTGACTGTGAGACACAAAACACCAATTTTGAAATTATTCTATCAAAGGACATAAATAAAAATATTGATGATAATTCTAGACAGACTGCTATATTTTAGCAACCCATAGAGACAGTTCAACAAGTATTATTTGCTTGAAATGAATGAATTCACCTTAGTCTCAGTTTCTAAAGTTGAACTGTTCATTGCTCCTGAGCTGATACCGGTGCTAGCGCGGGTGTTTCGGCACTCTTACTGTAGTCCCAGACTCGTGGTAGAGCGCTCTTATCCACCTGATCACAAAGTAAGGCGACTTTTTCGATCCAACTAACTTTAGGCCTATATCTAGGCTGTGACTATCAAAAGTAGGGAAGAGAGTCTGGCAGTTTGTTTGGTCATGGCAAAAACTTTCGATCGAGTGTAGCACAGAGTACTCCTTGCAAAATATTAATCTTGTGGATTTCCAATTTCTGCAAGTGGATCGCCAGCTTTCTCACTGGTAGCAGCATGAAGGTTGATGTCGATAGTTTCTGCTCCGATTATATGCCGCTGAACGCTGGCGTCCCCCAAGGCTACGTGCTGTCCACTCCGCTGTTTCTACTGTGTATCAATGACATGTTAGAATTCTAACGTACATTGCTATTCAGATGATAGCATAGTGGACGCTGTATATTTACTCCGTCCGTGCAAGTCTATCTCGGGAAAACGTCGATCAGTGCCAAAGTAAACTTATGTTTTCTGTTGAGGCATCCCTCGAAATTGTCAGTGCCAGTTTCGCGATCATCTGGAGAGCAAGGTCAAGTTGGCCTCAAAGAAGCTGGCGGTAATCGGAAGAGCGAGACAGTACTTCAGCCCAGAACACCGATTAACCCTGTACAAGGCCCAGGTTCGGCCTCATATGGAGTACTATTCTCATCTCTGATCTGCTTCACCTTAGTGCGTAGAGACGACTCCTCGAGAGTGCATTATCCTGAATTTGTGTCTGAATGGGGAGTGTACTGGGAAACTGTTTGACCTGTTATCGAATTTTTTAACCGCACAGTACGTCTCAAACTCAAATATCATCCACACCATCTGGATACGTAGCACTCCTACTGTTCGGTTCCGCACGAACCTTCCTTCCACGCGCCACGCAACTTTAGAATGGCCTACCTGCAGCGGTGTTTCCAGGTCGATACGACATGGGTACCTTCAAAAAGCGCATCTATCTCGACCTTAAAGGCCGGCAACGCACCTGTCACTCCTCTGATATGACACAGAAGAGTCGTGGGTGGTGGTAATTTCCTACCATCAGGTGACCGGTACGCTCGTTTGCCTTGTCTTTTCCATAATTTAAAAAAAAAACGTAATTGTTGAGTATGCAACTGCTCGGAAAATGATATCATAATTCATTTAATGTTAGAGTAAAGTGCTTAGTCTAATGTTGTACAATATTTTTTTTATTTGGAATAACAGTTTAAAGTAAATTCCCTTGCTAGTCTTATTGGTATTTTATAGTAACATACCAAAATATGACTCTACTATATGTATATGTATATATTTATGTGCAGTGGGACAGCGTTAGACTATAAATGCAACAGACGTGGGTTTGTATCCCACTCAGGCAAATATTATACAGTGTTTTTGTCAGCACCACTTTAAATGAAACCACAGTTTTAACTACTCTATAAAAGCCTAATACAGTAAAAAAATATTAATTTTTCCCAAAAATGAAAAAGTGATTTCTACAAACAAAATAAGTAATACAATTATCGTTGTAACATAAGTGTTCGCGACGACGCGACATTCGCGCGTTCGCGGACTTGACTCGACATGTCGTTGCAAGTTCTTAGTTGCGTGTCGTGACTCGTGACGTCACAC
Source organism: Heliconius erato x Heliconius himera (assembly GCA_013421005.1). Lineage (NCBI taxonomy): Eukaryota > Metazoa > Arthropoda > Insecta > Lepidoptera > Nymphalidae > Heliconius > Heliconius erato x Heliconius himera. The sequence continues at coordinate 160,553 of JAATLQ010003554.1, read as the reverse complement.
AATTATAATAGTTTTAAGCATTATTTAAATTAGTAATATGTTTAATTAATAACATAAATAGAATTATAGATAGATATAAGTATCACCTTTTTAGTTTTATATAGTAATTCTCGAGTTTTTATTGTAATTATATAGTTTTAATATAGTTTACCGAGCTAATTATATTTTAAGATAATAATTACTTTCGAATTGTAAAATTTATTGTTAATTATAGGTTTATATAGAAAAATAACAGATGTATAAGTGCTAAATGTTTGTAAATAATTATTAAGAGATTTTATATCAAAATAACTTGTGTGAATTTCGTCATAGTTACAGTATCTTTCGTAAATTTCTAATAGTAAATAATTAAATAATATATTAATTTATATTTAATTATATAGATATTTTCGTGTTCTTTTAATATATATAAATTGTAAAATCGTCCGATAGATAGTTATTAAAACATAAGTAAAAACATGTAATAGTGATAGTGAAAATATTAGCTTAAATAAAGATAAAACGGCTCGGTGGCTTGCGGCTCTCTTTACGGTATAGCTCCGCGGTACGTAAGGTAGCAAAGACGCGCAGTCAGTGTGTCGGACAACCAGTTACAGCATAGTGAATAGGATGAAGAATAGGAAGAAAAATAAGAAGAAAAATAGAAGAAATATAGGAAGACAAATAGAAGAAATATAGGAAGACAAATAGAATAATAGGAAGACAAATTAGAAGAAGCCGTCAGTCACCGACCGTTATATTGAAATACTATCTTGTTTCATTCGGCGATCTCCGAGTTCCCACTATCCGGAACCTATAGTGTACAGGGCGTCAGCGGCTCGTTCGCTCGAGATCCGCCCGTCCGGTACAATAAGCGTCATTTGTCAATGTAAAATAAGACGCATGCAGACAATCATCTATCAAAGGGAAACTGCCGCTTATTGGCGGCAAAGTTCAAAGTTGTTTGAACTTTAGTAGTATTTTTGTAGTAGTATGTATTTACGTTATTGGTATCTATGCGCAACTGCGTGACACGAAATACAGGCATGGATAAATATCATGAAATGAGAAAAATTCTTACGTCAAAACTACCTCAACTATCTTGATTAATTTCTTTAGGTATGAGTTTAAAATATTTTACCCTATATGCTGTTCCCGTAAAAGGAGCTCTGACGCTTCCACCCTTTCTGTGGCTTTGTATCACCTTAAATCATTCACTTATGTTTTATTTATTTATTTTCAAAATTAGGAATACAGAGATTTTGAATGTGGGAATTTCTATGAAGTTATATACAGAAGTTTAACAAAGGCTTTCATCGAAAAGGATGGTGACATTACAAAGTTGACACATGCATGCCTCTTGGAACTTTGTAGAATTTTTCCTCCTGAATTAAAGGTGAGATTTCTTAAAACATATATAGCAAATTTTTAAAAGTGTGAAAGCAAACAAGTTTTTCTATCTTATTATTTGTTTTATTTAAAATTTGGTGTTTGGCCATTACACTTGTGGGACAGATTCTATATAAATTATTTTAGGTTCTCCCTTCTGGTAAACAAATCATACAGGGAGTTCATGGTTCCCACTGCCTCCCCTGTTATATTCGGATATAGCGTAATCCTAAAAATACATAATTATGTTTGTTTAAATTTTAGAGCACGAGATTAGAAGAAATGTATACCAGCATTTTGGATCAGTTAAGCGCTGAAACAAATCTATACAGAAAAACAGAATGTTTTAAATTTGCAAAGAACATTATCCAATTACACCAAGTAGATTGTATCAGTGAAAGCGACTTAAAAATAATAATTTGTGACAGTTTAGATGTTTGCACTAACGAAGCGGTGGCGGATATACTCTTAGATGTTACACTTCAGGTAATTTACTACTTCTAGGACTTATTTTTTTAACTTCACGCTGTATATTGTACATAGCAGGGTATGTAGAAGGAATCTGGGAACCTAGTGATTAGACTAATGGTTCCCAACCAGTGGTCGGGCGGTGAGGCGTTGGTCACAGCTCAGAGAGTGAGAAGAACAGAGCATGCTGCATTGATAGTAGTAGAGATTGATCCGATACTCAAAGCCGTCGCGCCGGCTTAAATATAGATTATTTCGACGTTTAAATTTATTAAAATACTTTAAAATGCACATAAATTCATTGATTTTATGAAATAGATATGCCAGTTCACGTAAGGAAGGTATGACGTCGTAACATTATTTTTCTGACAATTCGAAAAGTTGTTTTGAAATTCAAAATATTGAATTTGACTAGTTGCCAACAGTCCCGTTGAACGTTTATCGTATGTAAGATATATGCAGTCAATTACCTACGCTTTGCACTGTTATTACATATGTGTGGTAGTATAGTATTTAGTTTTATTTAACTACATGAGGAAGTGAATCGTTTATTACTGACTGTTTCATCAATTCAATGACGAGTATATTTCTTGAATTAATTTATCCGTAAATAATAAAAGTAGGTAAGTGAATATTTTGTTTTGATAAAACTGCCCCGCTAATAAACTAATATAAATCAAGAGCTGGCTAATTTATATTGCATTGTTTCGGATGTGAAGTCAGCAGAAAGTCCAAAAAGGATTGGAATTAGGCATTGTGTTTGTCCACGTCGCGTAGGCGACTCAACCAATTGGGACAATCCATTCGCCATAGCAAGGTCGAATATAACTCTCCCCGCGTTGTCTGTGGTGCGTGAACCAAGTCAACTAGCACTGTGCGCATTAAAATCGCCTAGTATTACGACCTCAACGGAGGGGATCTTTGAAAGCAAATCGTCCGTTTCTGCATTACCACTGTAGGAACTGTACAGATGTGTACAATTCCGTTCAGTGGAATTATACAGGGTGGAAGTGTCAGCACCACATTAAATGAAACCACAGTTTTAACTACTCTATAAAAGCCTAATATAATTCAGAAAAAAATAAATTCCCAAAAATGAAAAAGTTTTTTTTTTTTTTCAAACAAAATAAATAATAAAATTGTCATTTTATTCTGATAATTCCATTGCCATGCGTCATTTGAAAACATTTCAATAGCGCGTTGTAGAAACTTATTAAAGGAAACAGCGCCGTCTAGCGGATTCTTGAAGAATTAATAGGCATGTTATTTGCGGCAAAGCCAAGATGTTATCAAACTAATTTTCATTTATATTTATATGTTTATAAGTATAATACTATTATACTATTATAATAGTATAATGATGATCAATTGACTTTGGATTTAAAATATCCCATATAACTTATTTAAGATTGCTATACATTTAACAATTGGTGGAAGTAAATACTACACTAAATACAGACAGAATATTTTTACTTTTTATTATATGTATAGATTTCATCCCCTCCAGTAGGAATCAAACCCACAACCATCGCATCTACAGTCACACCCTTGTGGCACCGGGCCACGGTGACTTCGGAAGTCAAAGTTAGATCTTTTCTTAGATGAGGATTTTAAATATAGGTTATTTAAGATCACATTAATAAATAGTCAACATTAGTTTACATATAAGACAAGAATTTATATACATCTCTAGGTTCCTTCTGGTGATGAGTAAAGTGAACATTAAATCATTACTACAATTAATAGATGTAATGCTGATGACTTGCTAACAATAATTAAAGTATGTTTAAATTTTCAGTGCTTAGAGGAATGGATCAAATACTGTTGGTGTGCTTGGAAATTTTCTACTGATCATAAAGTAATTTCAACCTTATTAAAAGTTCTATATGAATGTAATAATGAAGAAACAGTTGCACATATTCAAAGACTTGTTGTAACTTTGATAAGTATTAGCAAAACTGAAGAACAGAAGCAAATTATGAATAACTTAGAGAAAGCAAATCTTGTAAAAAAAGCAAATTTTAGGGATAGGATAAATGCAATAAAACAAGAAATAAAACTTTAAAATATGTTTTATTTATAAACAAATATACCCCTTAAACATAATATTTTTCATTAGTAATTTTAATTTGTATCATTTTTAATATTATTGAGAGCTTCACATACTTGAGTAATATTAGGTCTGTGTTTCCAGCTATTATTAAAACAACTAGTTGCTAAGTTAAAAATTTTATTGGCTCTAGTCCATGATTCAACAGTTGCATCCAGCAGCTGAGTAATATCATTATCAGTGCAATTCTCCTCAACATAATGTTTTATATTAAAGTTATAGCCATTGTGTTTAATTATGGGTTTCAAACCTGTAAGTAGTTCTAACAAAACAATGCCGTAGCTAAATACATCTGTTTTTTGTGTAACAGTTCCTTGCAAAGCTTCTGGTGCCATATATGCTGAAGTTCCCATAAAACATGTTGTCATGAATGTTGAATCATATTGCTTAGCGACACCAAAATCACAAAGCTGTAAAATAATAATTTATAATTGCAAATATTTTATACTCATATATTATTCTATAACTTCACATATTATTTTATTTTAAATCTTTTATTGCAAGCAATATAAAAAATATGCAGGAACAAACGGCGGGCTTACAGCATTTTCTACAAGGCAACCTTGCCATGTGGGAAACAAATGTGTGTGTGCAAAAAATATTTAAATTAAATTTTTATTAAATAGAAAATATATAAAATTAAAATATTAAATCAGCTTCACAATGTGGGATACATTGTGAAGCTGATTTAATATAATCACACACAGCAAGGTAGGCTGAGGGAACCTAGTGTTAAGATATTACGTTCCCCACTTTCCGCCAAATTCTGAAGGCATTGCTTGCTGAGAGGCGATTTTTTAAAAGTTTAATTTTACTCAAAAAAATTAAAGGCTGTAGTGATAAAAAAATACTAATGATTATTTAGCAGAAGAATTTTTAAAAATTACTGATATTTATATAAAATGTAATTTTTAAAAGTTCCATTAAAACAACATGTTAAAAAATGTACTTCAATCATGAAACAGTGAACAATTGTTAAACTTGTCATTACAAGAATTGAACATCTAAAAAATTTTTTGTAGGTATTTATCAAAGTGTTTGCATTTTCTTATCAGTCAACTTTTTTAATAGTCAAATAATGTTTTTAGAGTAGAAATATTTAGATATTGTAAAGAAATCCTAGCTCAGGCCATTAATTGAGTAATGCACTTGGATGGTGGTTAGTATTTACTTAAAGAGGTACCTATGTCGGAGGCAACACTGCCTTTTTAAAATATAAAATAGTATAATAGTAAAATAATAATAATGTAATAGTATAATAGTAAATAGTTACCTTGGGTATACAGTCTTTAGTTAAAAGAATATTTGCTGTCTTAATATCTCCATGAACAAATTTTTTGTACAATTTTGGTAATTCTGGATCATTTACAGATTCTATGTCACCACTACTTTTTAGTGTGTGTTCGCTTGTGTGTAAGTATTTCAAGCCCTCAGCTATTTCTGTCATTATAAATAGTCTTATTGATTCATCTTTTAATTCTTTTGACTCTATTTTATCCTGTAAGCAACCTCCATCTATATATTCAGAAACAATGCATGGAGTAGGTCCATTTTTTGAGAAACCTATAATAGAGACAATGTTTCTATGTCTATAAAGAGACAAATATTTAACTTCAGCATTAAAAATCTTCATTGCAATATCAGGTTTCCGCTCAATCTTAAGATAACTATGTGCCTTCTTCACAGCAACCATTCCGTGCCTATGATGTTTACCAACAAAAACATCACCAAAGCCACCACTTCCTATTTTTCCTATAAGTCCTTTTGGGCCTTTCTCTAATACATTTGCAAAGTTGCCTGTAATAGTTTCCAATTCATGATAATCAAAATCAAACAGTTTTTCATCTTGTAAAATGTCGCTGTCTATTCCAGTTGATGTAATAGGAATATCTGGAAATGACTGTTGATAATTGTTCATATCATATTTACTATACTCTTGAGAAACATTTTCAGCATAACTCTGATATGAGCTTTCACTACCATCTGTATTATTGGTTAAAGGTGTAGTTGACTTTTGACTAATATTCTTAGATGCCATAAGTACACTAAGAGCTGGTAAATTCATAGATTTTTCTGTATCTGTATCTTTTGAGAATATCATTAAGTTTGATTCTGATTTTTTTGAATCCTTATATTCATTTGTGCTAGTTTTAGAAAATTCTATCATATCACTAACTGACTCCATTTGTCTTGTTGTACCATCATAGAGCTTGTTTGAAGATGTCATTTTATGTGTTGGTATTTCATTGAATTGTTGAAGTGAAATCTCTTCATTTAACATTTTGGTAAGATCAGTGGTAACAAATGCAGCCGGACCATATGATGGGCGCTCAGGCAATGGTTCTAATGAAAATTAATCATCATTGATACAACCTCTAGAATATATCTTAATAATACATATATGTATAAATAATATATAAACAACAAACAAATTGGTATTAATAGAAGTTAAAATTTTAGTTTACACTGAATTATACAAAGTCACTACATTACTACACTATAATTATACCCTATTCAGGGAGCCATACCAGAAAAAGGTTACTTTATAGGTCACTATTAATGGAGTTAATGTGTTTTATACACTGATAGCACTGATAATACTGTAAATAATACTGTATAACAATGTCTGTAGAACTAATATAACACTTTAAGCCTTTTCTTTTATGGAAAAAGACAAGGCAAACAAGCATACGGGTCACCTGATGGTAAGTGATCACCGCCGCTCACGCTCCCGTATAACACCAGAGGAGTTACAGGTGCATTGCCGGCCTTTTAAGAAGAGAGAAGATTTTTAATAAAATTGAATATCATATTTGGCCTCTATTTAATATTTTCTTAACTTTTAATAATTATCTATTAAATAGTTGACATGTTAAAACACCTA
>JAATLQ010003554.1:117830-129393 GCA_013421005.1 Heliconius erato x Heliconius himera | reverse complement strand
TAATTTAAACCCGCGACCTGTAAATCACCTTGTTCCAACTGTGCCTTGTGTTACTTTAGTATAATATAATATTTCTTTTTACAGCATCGAAATTAAACTTGATAATAATAAAATAAGTTTTGTGCTGTGCTATACAAACCACCACGGCTATGTTTACATGCTATTTGTATATTTTATTTCAACCTATTTATATTCTTGTTCACAGATTTATGGACGTACCTTCCGTTTTTATACTCCTGTGTTTCATTCGTCGGCGTTCTGATGTTATTAGGTGAGTTTTTACACGCAACCTTTTTGCCTAATCGGAAGTTAAAAATAACAAAAATCGAAATCAGCTTCACGCTGTATCCCGCCCACAGTAGTGTAGGCAGGACCTAGTGTTGACACTCCATTCCCCATTTATCGCCGAGTTCTGGAGGCATTGCATGTTGAGTGGCAGAACTCAACGCCGCGCTTGTCCTCGACACCAGAGCGAAGAAATGAAAATATAAATTTAAGTAAATATTTCATCTCCTCGAGTGGGGATTGAACCCAAAACCGATCCGAATCGATTTTACAGTCACACTTTGTGCCCCTGCGCCACGACTGGCCTTCAAAAATAACACCTGCTATAAAATCGTGCTTGTGTTTTTGACAATCAATGACCATGATTTTATATTAAGATGATAGTAGATACTTAGATTTCTAAGTAGTTGCGTTTCTTTGTTCAAATTTTGTATAATAAGTTAAATATGAGCATTTTCTAAAGCCAAATCGTGTTTTAAAGGATTACAACAAAATTATACCTACTGTAGTACGTATAGATAAAAAAACTATAGAAGGGTCATTTTGCGTTTATGTGAAGTCTACGAATTCTGTTGGATACGTTATCGATGCCCATGTGTGTATACTTAATTATTTACACTATCTCTTACCGAAATATTATTATATTAAATTATAAAGATAAAACCTTTAGTAATAGTGTCTACGATAATAAACCGATTAATAACAAGATTAATTCCAACTGATTTAAGTTTTATTATGTCCAAGGCATTTTAACATATTTTTTTGAAAGAAGAATGAATAATATGCTAAAATATTAAAAATATAATTATAAATAATAATTTAACACATTCCAAAACAATAATTAAGTATACATTTAATTAATTTCAATTTTCATCTTCATCCGTCTCTTCTTTCTTATCAAGGAAGTATGTAATCAGCTCTTCATGTTGTGGAAACATCTCATTGAGTTCTTTCTTACATTCTTCCAGTTTATCATACTCTTCTAATTCTCGATAAGCTTTTGCTTTGTATAGGCGAGCTTTGAAACTATTTTCATTTAAACGTAAAGCCCATTCACAGTCTTTAAAAACCTGTAAAAAAACACGTAACGAGTACATTAGAAGGTGGGCTTAAAATGTAAATTTCATAGGATTCTTAGTTTTATACTTTTTTTTTAGGCTTCACGCATATAACATGGTAGGCAGAGGGAACTTTGTGTTAAGACACTCCGTTCCCTATTTTCCGCCTTAATTTCGAGGCATTGCGTGTTAAGCGGAGGAAATCAACGCCGCGCTTTTTTCCTTGGTAATGGACGACAAAATAAAAATATTAATAAATAATAATCCATTCTCCCGAGAAAAGCGGGAATCGAACCCACAACCGTCGCTTTACAGCCACATGCTTGTGCCACTGCGCCACGATGGCCTCCTAATATGTAATTAACAATTTATCGCTATTTTGTCTTTGTAACTACGAACTCCATTTATAATTATTGTTTCTATTTTCGTGTAAATAACGGATGTAATTGCTGTTTTCACTTTGTATGCTAACAAGTGTTAAAAAATACACGTCGTGATCGCGACTTAGATGCGATTCAATCGATTTACATTATTTCGATTTCAAATTTCGTTGTTTCATTAAAATTTTATTTAGCTATGATAGAATTATTTATAATGTACTCTACAAGATCGAACATTATCTTTGTTTAAGTCCATCCAGCAGATGATGATATTTAGTAATACAAAAATTTAATTAAAATGAGGCCAGTCGTAGCATTGGGATATAAACTGTGAAATTAAATATTTATTTAAATTTCCTCGCTCTATTTCTTTGCTCTGGTGTCGAGGCGTTGAGTGGCGTAGAGTTCCGCCACTCAACACGCAATGCCTCCAAAATTCGGCGGTATGTCAAGAACGGAGTGTCTTAAAACTAGATTTCCACTGCTTACCCAGCTGTGTGCGGGATACAGTGTGAAGGTGATTTAATTTTAAATTGATTTAATTAAAATATTATAATTTATTGAAATTATTACTAAAATCTGCTTCTACGCCATGAACACAGACTCAGAGATAACAGTATTACCAACATTACGATGCTTTTGGTTATTATCGAGTAAAACCTGTCCTCGCTAAACTGAACACAAATATACCAATCATATTATAAACAACGACTCCAGTCAGCTTCCTTCGAGACATTGACCTCGGCTATATTGTAATATTTACTTTTAATAGTATTTAAACTTGATCTAGAGATAATTTTGACATACTTTATATTAAAAAAAATGAAATATAAAATCAGCGTCACGCTGTATCCCGCTCACAGCAGAGTGCAGAGGGAACCTAATGTAAGACACTCCGTTCCCCACTTTCTGCCGAATTCTGGAGGCATTGCGTATTAAGTGGCAGAACTCAACGCCGCGCTTTGCCTCGATACCAGAGCGAGGAAATGGAAATATAAATTTAAGTCAATATTTCATCTCCTCGAGTGGGGATCGAACTCACAACCAGTCGGTTTTACAGTCACACTTTGTGCCACTGCGCCACGACTGGCCTTTATATTCAATATTGTAAATACATTTAGTTTTTTACCTTTTCAAAGTTTCCAAGTTTTATGTTTGTCAAAGCACGGTCGCAATATAACATGGAATTATCTTTAACTTGTTCAAGAGCCCGGTTGTAATAAGATAGAGCGCGATCATATTCGTCTCGACGAAATGCTTTGACAGCTTGAGTTTTAAGTGTATCGGCTTTTTCTTGTCGAATTTTGCGATCTAAAGCCCGACGTTCTGCATCTTTGCTGACCTCAGCCATCCACAAGTTTTTATCCATTTCACCCTATATAAACAAAATATTTAAAAGAGTAATAAAAAAAAGTTAAAATAGGAGAAGGAGAAATTTGTTATTAAGCAAACATCGCCTCTAACTAAAGTTGGTAAATTATAGGTATTCGTAAAGTATGCGCCCGAACCGCCAAGTGGCTGTGCAATACACAGCTTTGCAACTTTGTCCTGCTTAACTTATACCTTTTATGCGTTAGAATGCAGTTACCAATGTAGCTTTCATTATGATGCTACTTTATGAACATTATATGATAAGCTAGACGTATACATAAATAACGATTCGTTATCTTTATATATTTTTTTAGTTTCGCTGTATCCCGCTAGTAACAGGCAAAGGGAACCTGGAAACCTAGTGGTAAGACACTCTGTTCCCATTAAGGCACTTCCGTTCCCTAATTTCCACCGATTCTAGAGTCATTGTGTGTTGAGGTGCGGAACTCAACACCTCCCTTTGCCTAGTTACCGGAATAAGGAAATGAAAATATTAAATACTCCATTTTCTCAAGTGGGAATCGGTGAATGTTTTAAGCATTTTGATTATACTAAAAAAGTAGGTTATTTATAAATAAATTTAAAGCTAATCTTTATCAGTTATATAATTCATAAATAGAACGCATTTCATCCGATATTTATAGCGGTGCACGAGCCAAATGGCTTTCACTGTTAACATAGTATTGTCTTAAGATTATTTTCGTGTTGAAAAATTATTATCTATAGATTAGATTTATATACCATACGTATAATAATATTAATATATTTATTACGGAGTGTCGGAGCGAACGGAGTGTCTTAACACTAGGTTCCCTCTACCTACCCTGCTGCTTGAAAGTTCGGGATACAGTGGAAAGCTGATTTAATGTAATTGAATTTTTAATTATATTTTATTTTGACATGTACGTAATTACGTAATTACATACATTATGTGCACACACACTAAAATATTGTGTTGGTAATAATAGTAAATAACTTCTTTCAAGAAATCAAAAAAAAAAAAAAATCAGCTTCACGCTGTATCCCGCACACAGCAGGGTAGGCAGAGGGAACCTAGTGTTAAGACACTCCGTTCCCCACTTTCTGCCGATTTCTGGAGGCATTGCGTGTTGAGTGGCAGAACTCAACGCCGCGCTTAACCTCGACACCAGAGCGAAGAAATGGAAATATAAATTTAAGTAAATATTTCATCTCCTCGAGTGGGGATCGAACCCACAACCAGTCGGTTTTACAGTCACACCTCGTGCCACTGCGCCACCACTGGCCTCAAGTTCTTTCAAGAACATCTCTAAAATTATCAATATCTCATTCGTGCCAGTCGTGGCGCAGAGGCACAAAGTGTGACTGCAAAACCGATTGGTTGTGGGTTCGATCCCCACTCGAGGAGATGAAATATTTACTTAAATTTATATTTCCATTTCTTCGCTCTGTTGTCGAGAACAAGCGCGGCGTTGAGTTCTGCCACTTAACATGCAATGCCTCCAGAATTCGGCAGAAAGTGGGTAACAGAGTGTCTTAACAATAGGTTCCCTTGCTACACTGCAGTGTGCGGGATACAGCGTGAAGCTGATCTCATTGTATCGATTTGTATTGCCAATACGAAGCGTTTATTAAAAACAAACGTTTATTAAAGTAGGGTATTAATATGTACTACCTAATAATCTATTAAATCACTTTGAACACTTAGTCATATTACTAATCTAATTATTACAAACATTAAACTGATATTTCTTATCTCGACCATATACATTCTATATGGACGTTTATTAAATATAAATAAACTTAGACGCGTGTATGCAGTTAGGTACGAGTAGGTACGAATCTTGGTTGCGAACTAGACACGTACTGTAGACTCTGATAACCCAATTTAAACTTGTCCTTCGCATGTATTTCATATTTATACTAAATTGACATATTTATATATTATGCTATTTATTATAAGGTACTATTTTTGTATTTCTACGAAAATTGTTAGTACTAGAGTTCTGCCACGCAACACTAAATGCCTCTAAAAATTCGGTGAAAAGTGTAGGAAGTGGAGTGTTTTAACATTAGGTTCCCTCTGCCAAGCCGCGGGATACAGCGTGAAGCTGATTTAACTTCATTGTTAGTAGTAACTTACTCTATCATTCAATTCGGAGGGCTGAACTGCTTTTTTGTTTACCACGGTGCGATCGTCTTTGACTACAAGCTTTACATCTTCATCTAACAGTACTTTTCCTACTAAAATCTGATCAGCCATTAGAGCCGCAGCGTTTGACTTCTCCTTGTCGCCACTCGCCATGTCTTTTACTAAGCCCGACACTTCACCAATTTTTTTCATGAAATTGTTCCATTCTTCGTTTAACTTTATCTCTTTAGTGTTCTTTAGAGCTGGGTTCAATAATATTTTGCTCATTTTGGAATCTCTTTTTGTAAAATCCTTATTTGTTTGGAAAAGAATAATATAATAATGTTTATTAATACGCAATGGAAGCAATGTAAATATTATATCGTTCGTATTGACAACTCTATATTGTTATGTACATGGTTACGGTTGTTATGGAAACGAAACGTAATTGAAACTATTTTATTATATTTTTCTTTTGTCATACTTTACATACACATTTATTGTAAAAACGGATGGGTGTCTGTCTGTACATGGAAGATATATAAGAACAAATGTATCAATGTAATAGGACCCAAAAAAAAAGTTGATAATTTTTTTTTCTGTAGCACGTGTGTAATAAAATTTTAGATCTCTAATTAAATTTAGAGATAGTAGTTTACCAGGCTCTGGCTATCCTGCTATAGGGTAAAAATCGAGCTGCTGTATAATCTCGTTGGAAATATCGTATTGAGTCGCGGAGATTTTACAGTCTATGGGAATAGAAAGCCACATATGTCTAGTCTAGTTATGCTTGTTATGTCGTCTTGTTAAGTTTCGTATGCTTACATAGGCGTGCCTACTTTCTTCGTAGTGAAGTAAATACTGAGGAAACGAATGTCTCGTATATGACGCAACTCATTTATATATTTACGTAATATATTTTGTTATCATTAATTACGAAATATAATTTTACCAGTCGTGAGGCCAGTCGTGGCGCAGCGGTAAAAGTGTGACTATTAAACCGACAGGTTGTGGGTTCGAACACCATTTGAGCAGATGAAATATTTACTTAAATTTATATTTCCATTTCTTCGCTCTGGTGTCGAAGCAAAGCGCGGCATTGAGTTCCGCCACTTAACAATGCCTCCAGAATTCGGCAGAAAGTGGGGAACGGAGTATCTTACACTAGGTTCCCTCTGCCTACCCTGCTGCGTACCCTGCATATGGACATTTTTAGATTTACCTGATGTTTGTATTTAAACACCTGTTCTTGAAAAATCAGTCACAAAACTCACTAAACATTATGAACTTGTAGTATTTTTTGTGACACTCTATGACCTTCACTGCGTCTTTAGTTGGATGTGTTGCGACGAATAGAACATTAATCAATTCTAAAAAAAATATTAAAATTATTAGCTTCCTGGTTAAATATTCATGCATAATTAGATTTTTTTAAAGTAAATAAATCCTCAAAGCAAAACACAATTTGAAAAATTCATAGGTATTCTTCATTTTATTTCAATGAAAAATACGAGTATATGGTTATTCATATTTACAATATAAAAGATTTGTTATATTCTGACAGGCAGAAAGAACTCAATGATCGCTTGTAGTTTATCACTACGCCTACTGTTCAATGTGGGTAGGATGCCAGACCAAGATTATTTACAATTCTCGTCACTTGGATTTGAACCCATAACTATTAACACGCACACGATTTAATTTCAACTGACTTATTGTATTTTAAATGAACATGTTTCCTTTCAGTTTTTACGCCACTGGGGTTCGTTAGACTGTTCGGCGTGGTCGGCGGCGTCCTTGTGAAGCCCCAGTTTCTAAGGGACCTTAATGAGGAATATTACGTCTATTCATTTGAGGAGAACACCATCCGGCGGCGTATAAATAATTCCCTCGTAACGGGTAAGGAATTTTAATGAAGTATATTTTTATTCAGCGCACTTCGGTATTGAACCACAAAGGCCATTGTTCTAGTAATGTGAACACAACTATTCTTTGGATTATAATATGCATATAAGTCACGGTATGCAAGAAATCGCCATCGCTACGCAATTAGACAGTCGTGCGGTTGCTGTGGGTTCGATTCCCACGCGTGTGGGATGCTTGAAATAAATTGTGAATTTTCGTATATCCGCCACTTAGGACAATGAAGTACGTTCTGTGTAGATTATATTATTCCGTACCTCCGTATGCTATATAAAAAATATATTTAACATATATCTATTCATATAATAAAACCGTAACTTATCGCTGTTTGTCATGGAAGATATGTATATAATAGAAACCAAGACAATGACTTTCAAAATTTTGGGTCGGTTTGTCGGTTTGTTTGTTTACGCTAATCTCAGAAACGACCTCGATTTAAAAGCAGTTTTCACTATTGTATTTTGGCCCTTCCCTTAATAGATGTTGATGTTATGTGTCTGTTTTATTCCTAATTACAAATCAAATAGAAATTAAAAAGTTATATAAAATAAATAATAAATTTATGCCAATATAAAAAATGCATGCGATAATATTGACGTTTTATTGAAATAGGTAAAACTTTAGTTTTCAATGTGTGGATATTGTCTTTAAAATGATAATGATTATTAGATCACGAAAGTAATTCAGATGAGAAAATAAATATTTTTTACTCCAAGCGGGCGAAGCCGTGACCTACCGGGTCGCTAGTTACTAATATATATGTTTTTGCCAAAATTTTGAATAATTTCAAACGTTTTTGCGTTAGATACAATATATTCTGTTATTCATTTTATGATTTCTGGTAAATAGAAGCTACTTATAAAATGTCAAGGATCACTGCTCTTTGTTGTGTATATTTTTTTGTATTATGATTTTAACATTGTCTAAGCACGTTGTGGTGCATTGGCACAAGCGTGTGACTGTAAACGTGAAGATTTCGGTTCGATTCCCACTCGTGGGAATGAAATATTTAATATTTTTGTTTCTTCGTTCTGGTGACAAGATAAAACGCGCCGTTGAGTTCCGCCACTCAACACGCAATGTCTCAGAATTCGGCGGAATCTGGGGAACGCAGTGTCTTCACACTAGGTTCCCTTTGCCTAGTCTGCTATATGCGGGATTCAGCGTGAAGTTGAAAAAAAACAATATCTTTACAAAAATTATTAATTTTTATAATATTTAATTTTCATTCATAAAACTAAGTATCTACAGGTTATAGGTCCTGTTACGTATATCTGCATGAAATGGATTTTAATTTCAGGATTACAGTACTGCTTAGGTATTTTTGTACTTTTTTTTTAAAAACGGATAACACTACAGGTATTTATTTGGTCACCGGTATGACAACACCTGCATAGTTTTAACAAAATGCTTATAGATTTATTATTTTCTGTGTTATTGAAGCTAATAAATTTATATTGATGAGACCATACACTTAGAAATATTAACATATTCTGATAATAATGGTAATCGTATGAATTTGTATGTTTTTCTACCCTTTTAAGAAAATTTCGTTTCGTAGTCGAGTGATAAATAATATGAAATGAAATAAGTTTATCTTTCAGACCAGTCGTGGCGCAGGAGCACAAACGTGTGACTGTCAGCACGACAGATTGTGGGTCCGATTCCAACTCCAGGAAATGAAATATTTATTTAAATGTATATTTCCATTTCTTTTCTCTGGTGTCGAGGCAAAGCGCTGTGTTGAGTTCCGCCACTCAACACGCAATGCCTCCAGAATTCGGCGGAAAGTTAGGAACAGAGTATCTTAATACAAGGTTCCCTCTGCCTACCCTGTTGTGTGCGGGATACAGCGTGAAGCTAATAATAAAAATTAAAAAAAGTTTATCTTTTATGACATCACACCAAGTTATGTTAATGAATATTTAATTATTTCACTGACACTGTTAAAGAAAATAATTTAGAAACAATGGTCTCATTTACTTACTGATAATAATAATTACAGTTAAAATATAATACAGTTACAGCGCTATTGGTTGTAATTTGGAACTAACTGATTGTTTATCGAAGATCGTTTATTATATTAAAGTTGATTAGAGATTAAATTAGAGTCGATTGATTATTTTGTATCACTTTTTTTATTTAGATCTGATTTCGTTCTTAAAAAGTCTTAAGCAGAAAAGCAAGGAAAGCCTTAAACCGTTGTTATTTGAGAAATCTTTTTTTAAGTTTATTGGCCGATAACGACAAGCATCGACCTTGGCTAAATGATTCATTGCAATCGTTTATACATTATTTATGAAGAATCGCGTGCATTTCTGTTTACTATTTCAAATAATAAATAAATAATTCTGACTATTTTTACCTAATTCTTACCCCGTCTTACTATTGTTATTAAATAATATTTTTAATAATTTAATAATTTAGATTATAGTGTTAGATTAAGTTAGTGAGTGGCAACTGAAATGAATAACTGGACTGTCTTAAGCAGATACTGTATAAATATAGAAATATATGTATGAAATAACATAAGTCTAGTTCTAGGTAATATGTACAGAAAAAAGTATTAAAAGAAATGTAAGTAAGAATTAAAATTAAAAAATTATAATAATATTTTCAATTCTATTATATTTTGATTTTGTTGACACATTTCACTTAAATTATTGTGATGTAAAGAATGTGTGAAAGATAAACAAGTTTTTAATATATTTTAAATTATATATTACATTTTACAAGTCCTATATGTCTCTAATAGTAGGGCACCCAGTACTATATAATTTTGTTTTATAAATAAAATAAACACTTATTTATCATTTTTTAATGAACTTTTCAGGTGTTGGATACATATCACCTGAACCAATGTATCCAGATAGAGGCGACATATCAGCTCCTGTTGATCCTGATTTGTCCAGTCTGAAGGAGAGGAAATCGTCACCCAAAGGCAAAGAAACCCCGTTATTGAGATTAAAAAACGGTGCGTTGCAAGCTGGATTAAATGAGAGGCTCCAAAGGATTGTCGCTTTGAGAAAGGTATTTTAATACTAGAATAATGTGATCGTCCATTTTCCTACTAAGTCAATGTAAAGTAGTAATTCTGTGTTATATTAGTATGCATATTTCATTTTTGTCTAAAAAATAAAAAAAAATATCCAATTTTGAGTCTGATTTGGGATATTTGCAAATGGACTTCGAATACTTACATTATATACATTTTATTTATTTCTTGTCAAAATACTAAAGAAAAATGATATACCTATATAAAAAGAACAATATTTTTGCACTGTATATATTTATAAAGATATTAAGTAATTGACTACCAAATGTGATGTGAACTAAGTGTCTTAATACTAGGTTCCCAGGATTCCTCTGACTACCTGGGGAATACAGCGTGAAGCAAAAAAAAGGCACATGTTAAAATAGCATGATATTCTTAAACAATACAAAATAATAAATGTACAGCGTGAATAGCTAATGCGTAAATAATCGACTGAGCTATATTGGTTCATTGTTATATAATAATAATATTTTTACCTTGAATAAGTTATTTAAAAAAAGAAGTAAGTCCATTGGCACAACAGCATAGTTCCGACTAGGAATAAGTTGTGGATCCTATTCCTAGTCGAAAAATAAATTATTTTCATTTTCTCGCTCTGGTAAAAATACCAGTCGTGGCGCTGCGGCACGAGGTGTAACTGTAAAACCGACTGGTTGTGGGTTCGATCCCCACTCGAGGAGATGAAATATTTACTTAAATTTATGTTTCCATTTCGTCGCTCTGGTGTCGAGGTTAAGCGCGGCGTTGAGTTCTGCCACTCAACACGCAATGCCTCCAGAATTCGGTAGAAAGTGAGGAACGGAGTGTCTTAACACTAGGTTCCCTCTGCCTACCGTGCTGTGTGCGGGATACAGCGTGAGGCTGATTTATTTGAAAATACAAAGCGTGGTGTTGAGTTCCGTCACTCAACCTTGCCATATACGGGATACATTATGAAGCTAAAAAAGAAAGTCTATATGAATGTCAGACAAGTACTTGAATTGACAAGACAACTTTCTTATGCCCTGAATTTCATACAATTGTGAATTTATTTATATTCGCTAGTGTGACGCTGCATTTACATATGTAGGTTCAATACATACCTACTTTAAAAAAGATTTATATTTAAAACTAGAGGGCGCGCGCGGCTTCGCCCGCTTATTAGGAGTGAATTCTAAAAAAACCACGAAACACGTGTTCAATAAAATATTTTTAACAGTCTGAATTTAAATTTTTATAAAAATCAGTGGCAATTTAAAAAATTTTCCATATAAACTTTCAACCTCTTATTTCAACCCTTAGGGGGTGAATTCTTAAAAACCATGAAATATGTGTTCAATGAAATATTTTTAAGAGTCTCAATTTCAAATTTTATAAAAATCGGTACAGATTAAAAAAAAAT
>JAATLQ010003554.1:102804-117730 GCA_013421005.1 Heliconius erato x Heliconius himera | reverse complement strand
GATAGAGTGAAGCGATTACAATGAAATAAAGACTAAAACCTACCTTGATTTATTTGTAATTTTTATGTATAAAAGTTGCTTAAATTTATTGTGTACTTTTTACGTGATACGTGTTCACATAAACAGACAAACAGACAAACAGACAAACAGACAAACAGACAAAAACTCCAAAAATGTTGGAAATGGATTCTGTTAGTTATCCTTTAACACCCTGGCTAATTTTTTCTTAAATATTTTCAATGTACAGAAACGACTTTTCTACAGATTTATTATAAGTATAGATAAATACCTCTGTTAGCTATAAGGCCGCCTTTTGTGTTGTTCTATATATTAATACATGTATATGTAAAGAGTGTTTTATTTTATGTTGAATTCCTATTTATTTACACAAAAAGTATAATTAATGTAATATAGTGGGATTTCAACCCGCGGCTCTTAGAAACCGTCCAAGCGCTTTGACCTCAGCTACACGTTCTCATCCAGCCAGCTACGTCGAAATTCTTATACGCTTATTATAATTTATTTATGTCGTTAGCATCTAGGGGAATTTTAACAAATTTCCGCTACCCAAAGATAATTGCTTAGAATTATTGTTTAACAAGAAAGAATGCTATTTATTAAATATTTCTGACATTTTAAAACATCATTCCATATGTAAGAAAGTAACATACCTATTTCTATACATACTTAACTTCACTTAGCCTCACTGTTTATCATTAGCGGGGTAGTCAGAGAGCACGGATCGGAGCGCCAAACGCTACGGTCTCTACATACCTGTCTCTCCTCGTCCACTGTCATCATTCTCTTCATACATGCCCTCCGGGAGGGTACTTATACTTTTACGTGCCCTTCCTCCGGTATCTTTGATACTGTGTTTTCGAAAGTCAACCGAGGTCTCCGCCGACCACTCTTACCACTCATTTTTCCATCATAAATCTTTTTTGCCATTCTTTCATCACTGATTCGTTAGACGTGCCCAATCCAGCTGAGCACGTTCTTCTTCATTCTCACCATTGTGACATCCTCGCTAGTACCTGCCTTTCTGTGTATCTCTTCGATCAGCTACGCTGCCTCCGCATATCCTACGAAGAGATCGCACCTCCACGGCATATTCATCTTTCTTTCATTCTTCTTTTGAAATACCCACGTTTCGCTGCCAACAATGCATTGTGTACGGCCAACCGTGCAGCTGTACTGACGTTTCGCCGTCTCATCAATGCAATTAAGGCTCCGTTAACCCTGTTACCGGCAGTAATACGCCTTTCCACATCCATCTCGTATCTGCCATCTATACTTAATATACTTCCCTAATATACCACTTCATTCACTTGTTCTAATATTCCATACATACCTATCTAAAAAGATAGGTATTAAAAAGAAGACCAAGTAAAACCAAAACCTAATTTAAAATTAATTAATTAATTAAAAAGTAATTACAATTAAAACTTATCACTAAAGATTACGACCTACTCAATTGTATGACACCATAATTATTATTTTACAATTAAGATATGCTACTTTATATACTGCCAAATGTATGGAAAACATTCATCAAATGTATGGAGATAAAATGTGGGTGGAATCATTCTGGGTTGCTCTGATGTACCATTTTCGTCCGGTTGATCCATGGTGCTCTCATATGAATGTTGTGAAGTCCATTTTATGTTTATTCGTAATTTATAGCAGTGTTGTATTTACGCTATAATAATAAATGAACGTGCACCTAATATGTATCACTGTGTAGTAAGAAATTATGGAGATTTTTCAATAATTTTGTCTAGAATATTATAATAGAGTTCTTGCAGATTAATCAAACTTATATTGAAACCGGTAGATGTTACGGTTTAATTTTCAAAGTTAAACGGAATGTTGATTAATATTATTGACTGGCCTTATGTTTCATCACTGTCGTTTATTATAGTCAAATCTAAGGTTCAATATATCAATTTTTGGGTAAGTTATTAATAAGCTACCATGGAGAGATGAAAATTCTTCTCTCTTATATACTAGTTGCACTTTTATGGTTCGAGAAAAAGACAATAAAATTTGGTCGCTTAACTACATTTTGTAACTTCACGCTGTATCCTGCATATGCGCGTGTTAAGTAGTGGAACTCAACGCTATGCCTCGTAACCAGAGCATGAAATTCTTAAATATTTCATTACTTCGAGTTGGAATCGAACCCAGAATATGTCGTGCTTACAGTCACACGTTTGTGCCCCTGCGCCACGACTGGCCTGTCTGACTGGGTTTTTGTTACAATATTTTTATTTAATGTCAATTTTGCAGCAAGTGGAGAATCAAAGGAAAACATCATCATTACAACGCAATGTCGTTTATCCGCTTGCTATGTTGCTGCTTCTTGCATTGACCACCATAACTGTGCTGATGGTGCTACAGAATACGTTGGAACTGCTTATAGGAATAAAGGCTCTACCATTAAGCACTAGGGTAAGATAAATTATAATTATTTTTAATCTACAAAACAATAATTTTTTTTTATAAGGCAAGATAAGTTGTTTTTTTTTTTCATTTTATTGTCATATTATAAAATTGAAATAAAAAATATATTTGAAATGTTTTTAATTTCAAAAATAAATTTACAGCAATTTACACTTGGAATTGCATCTCTATCAAAACTCGGTTGGGCAGGCGCTACACTGGAAGCGTTTCTCATACTGTATTTGCACGCGGCATCCCTCACTGGTCTCAGTATTCCAATGCGTGCTTTACGTGTGCTACCGCGAGCGAAAAGAACTCCCTTGACAAGAATCATAGCGTTGTGCACTGTGTTACTCGCTCACTCTACAGCACAACCCTTGTTGGTGAAGATATTAGGTAAGGATTAATAGATGCTTTATGCCCCATATTTTAGCGGCATACCTGATACGACTGCTTCCATATTTATAATAATAATCCCGTTTATTCCGAAATTACGCTTAAGGTACTAAAGAATACAACTAAAATTACAAAATATCTCTATATTAGATGTGCCTCCTCTAACATCTTACAATGCTTCCTGTCCTGTGTGACTCTCCAATTTTATCCTACCATTAGCTTAATTTCGTCCCCCCCATCTTGTATGTTGGCTCCCGCAGCTTCGCTTGCCATCTCTTGGGTACCATTCCGTTACCACCTGACTCCATTTAACTTCCGTGCCTTGCATCATATGCCCAGTCCATCTCCATTTCTGATCTATTTTGGTCAATGTGTCCAACTATATAGTTTTGTCTCAGAGTTCAGTATTCTTGATCTGACATTACTTTTCCAACATAATATAGCTCCGGAACCTCCTCTCCATAGCCTTTTGACATTTAGAGAGAGAGAGAGATTTCTCTTAGAGATTTTGTCAATGCCCATGTTTCACACCTATATGTCAGGCATGGAAGAATGCAGGCCTCAAACAAAGGTTTTCTTTTTTTAATGCCATACTTATGACTTCATTATCTGTTTAAGGCACCAGTATTTTTTCCATCCTAATGCAATCCTTGTATTTTTTCGGCAGAAATATGAGATATAAAATTAATGAATCGGTAGTTTTCTATATCTTGCATATCCCATATGTTTTAATTGATATCTATTTCTTAATACTAAACTTATTAATACTAAAGCGTATTTAACTAGCTTTAAATATCCTGCACGAAAATTATTTCCCAATTTCAATATTCAATTGACAACATATTAAATCTCCTACCTTAATAGGTTACTTTATCATTATTAAGGTTGCCTGGCAGAGATCGCTTATAGCGATAAGGCCGCCTGCTGTACATTTCATCATTATTTGCATTTGTGTTTTGTTTTTCTTTTTATGTTGTGTGGTGTACAATAAAGTATATATTATTATTATTATTATTTATCACACAATTGTACACAATATTTTTTGCAGGTATAACAAATTTCGATCTGCTCGGTGAGTTCGGTCGTATAGAATGGTTGGGTAATTTCAAACTGGTTCTCCTCTACAACGCCATATTTGCTGCCACGGTGACACTATGTCTCGTCAGCAAGTTCACGGCGAGTGTGCGCCGCGAACTGTACAACAGGTTGGTGGAAAACGTCAATACAGTCGCGCATTGTGTGTCTTTCCTCAATAACTAGAGCTCTTGCGGTTTTATATGCGCCTGGTACCTTGAACCGGATATTGGTAGATAAAATGTTTTTTTTTTTGTTAAATTTCTAATTAGGAAAAAATCTAATGAGGTGATGTTGAAGTATAAAAAAATGCAGTATGTAATATGTAGCTATGTTATATGATTATCTGTTTACTATATAACATCTATAGAAAATATAAATTTTTAATTTTTAATCAAGGAAACAAATGGCAAAGATCGCATAACATACAGCCTCTCTAAATTAATTGATTTTTAGTATGTGGATGCAAGCTCTTGTCAATATAGATTTTAATGTTCTGACTTGGTTAAGGCAATGGAATGAACCAATATTGTAGCGATTTTATGATATTACAATATCATACTATTATTTGATATAAAATTATTTTAAATATAGAAGGTTCTGAACAAACAGTGCACTAGTAAAATATATTATTTATTCCCTTTTATATGAATGAAAAAATAAATTTAAAAAGCCCCAATTCATGTTTTGCATTACATGAAATAAACAAGTTCAAGTTACATGGTGTCTTGTATTGTATTATGGTAAGATATTATATAGTTTTATATTAGTTAAATCTTGACATGTCATGAGTTCTGTAATCAAATAGAATATATCTCTATGACTTATTAGCTTTAAGTTTTTTTTTATCTAAATATGTTTATATTTAGAAACGAAAAACATTACAAAATATTAAACATCACATATTTTTTATTTTTATAGCTAATATAATATCTTATAATAATCGATATTTTTAATAAATATGACAGCAAGAGCTATATATGATATAAAATGTAATTAATATTAAATATGAAATTGAATTGTTAAATAGAATACTATTCAAAATGATTATTATTATTAGTGATAATGTTGATTGTGTAGATTTGCCATGTTATATTTAGGACCAACCGGTCTTATTGTGTGTAAGATATTTTTAATATGTAATTAATTGTAATAATATTAAAAAAATACTGAATTATTCTCTTATCTAGTGAACTATAACAAATTTAAACAAAAGCCATGTTTGTACGACAGATATAAAAAAAAATTAAACATGTCTTTATTTTTGCCTGTCTGTGTGTAAAGATGATATATGTAGATAAAATAATTGAAATTACTAGTAAGATACTTTAGTTTTAAATTTGCATTTTATACATTTGCATTTATTTTAAATATTTTTTATTCGTAATGATTAATATTTCTTATTTCAATACTGACATGTTATATAAATAATATTTCAATGAGTTTTTGAGGAAAGATTACAGATCTTTGTGTGAATTTGATTTGTTTTTAACCAATGAGACTGAATTTGTTAACTATTATTTGAATTGTCGAAAATTTATTTATAATATTATGTAATGGAAAATTTGTGTCCAAATGGGTATTTTAGTATGTTTGAATTTGTATGAGTCATGAATTTCAATTGATGATAAAATTATAATAGATTTTAAAATGATTTAATAGTTTCATGTGTTTTTGCAAAAATCGACATTTTATTTTCAAATAAAATAATAAAAGACGTTTAAAGACTGTTAAGTATATATTGTATGGTATGTTTCAGCGAGTATGCATTTTGTACGTGTAATATTAAATATATTCTCGGCCTATAATCTAAAATAAATAAAAAGCGTTAATATTATCTTTATCTTGCATTGCTCAATTGTTACTAACCAATTGCGAAAGATCTGTTGACTGTTTAATTGATGTATATATGTATTTCTCAAACATTAGTTTTGATATTGGTATGCTTGTAATAATTTCGTTACCTTAAAATATATAATTAAAGTTGTGTGTTTACATAGGAAATATTTAGTAATGATTAAAAAGTAAATAACAACTAAAGATAACAATGAAATTTTATATCATTTTTTAAATATTTATTTAAATGGTAAAAAAAACATTTTGAATTAAATTGTCTAGTCGTACAGATCTCTCTCCCTACTTACAGATTAAAGCCTATTCCATAAGCCGCTATCATTACTAACGCACATATTATTAACATTTATTTCTGGAAATGATTGAAAATTGAATGATTATTCATTACTTTGATAGATATTTCGGTAATCAATGTTATTACAATAATGAATTGAAAAGAAAGAAGAATTCTTTTTTAAGAACAATTAAATGATTTATGAATTTTCGAAATAAAATTAAATTCATTATACTTTTGGTGCTACGGTATGTTATGATGATATTTCAAGATTTGTAAGTATGTATCATTCAAACAATTTACTTTTAAGTCTTGTGTGTATGTTTTAGTTACTACATTATTCTAGTGTGGGTTTTATACATTTTGTATTATCTGTACCAAAAGTTGAGATTGCATTTGAGAAATATATGAAAAAAATTGGATTGCTTTTTATTTATTCCTATTTTTTTCTTACATTGTAACATAAATTGCTAAACATTTTAAATATTAATGTTAAATAAGTTGACTATATGTTTTTCTAATTTACATTTCACTTTTTAATCACTATAATTTTACCATGCTTATTTTCCAAATATTCCTTTTACATACAGGCACAGTGATTTTCTTTATTATACATAAAAAAATAACAATATAAACATAAAAGTTACGCCACATTTCATATTAAAATAAACTTATAATACTTAGTGTTATAAATCATTTTAACATCAAATTTAAACAAAATAGCTTTTGAATCATAATAGGATCTTTGATTTTCGCGCAGACTGAGGTGGCATCCATCTGTCTGCCTATGAAAACAGACTACTGCAAACTGTTTGAAACAATGATTTCCAAAAATGTTCCATACTAAATGTACACAATTAATCCGGTTAAAGTGTCATTCAAAATCAAGAGCTCATTTCAGATTGTTTAGGAATATTTTGCTTTAGTAAAAATTATTTTAGTCTAATAGGAGGCCATCAGGGTACAGTGACACAACATATTACTGTAACCGCGACAGTTATGAGTTCAATTCCAAATTGGGTAATCAATTATTTTTTATCACTCTGGTTTTAACCCACAATGCAGCATTGAATTCCACCACTCACACACAATGTCTCGGTGGTGCATGGAAAATTCAGTCTCATTATGTTCCAAATCCATTAACACTAATAAATCAATTGTTGTACAGGTTTAAATGGGTTGCTGACATATTCAAAAGTCACGAAAACTTGCCAACAAATGTTCCAACTGTATCTCGGAAGTCCATTGAAAGAACCACTATAATAGAGAAGACTGAATCAAAATTAGATACACACTTGAAATCAGAATAAGTTGACTAGTACAGAATTTATAACTTAATTTAAGCTTTTATCATAATTAAAATGCCTTGTTATTGTAGCTTTATAAACTATGTAATTGTGTTTATATTAAAACAAGATGTTAAACTATAGACTTTACTAAACATCACCAATACTCAGTGCTATCTATATATATGCTGACTGTAATGATCATATATACATATAAATAAAACTTTATACTATATTGTTCATGTAATAATTTTTTAATACATATTAAGAATCATATAGATTGATTTTGGACTTAAAATTAAGGTTTTTTTTCAAGGAAACATGGTGGGATATAAATATATAACATTTCTTTTTTGTCCATTCAAATATCCCTTCAGTATCTTTGTATAAAATTTATTGATTGTGATTTCATACCTATTTTTATATGCTATTAATAAAAAGTACAAATTATTCTTCTACTGATTTATTTTCATCTTCAACATTTACAGGTGATACTTCCATGTAAAATTTACCACATCTCCGACCTTGCGTTTTAACTATAAGTTTTTGAGGATTGTCTCGTATTACTTCTAAGCATTGATTACTGTTCAGTCCTAAAATAAAACCTAGGTTGATCACATCTTGCACACTTCTACAGTGTGTGTTGTTTTCAGCACCACTTGTAAGTAATATATTTTTTGACTTTCCAACAGCATGATAATTATGAGCGGTACTAATAATATTTCTTCTAGATGTTGAATCTCTTATTGCAGGACCATACATAAGTTCAAAAAATAAGCCACGTTCTACAGCTTGTCTATACAATTTACGACTAATTTTAAATGGAATTTTTGTTTGTGCTTCAAATGTTATTATGTCAATATCAAGTGTACCTGAAGCAAATTGAAAAGCTTGCAAGGTTTTAGGTAAAACAGCTACAATATCATATTTCTTAAGATTTTCAGATTGATTTAATTTGTGAACAATGCTTGATTCAGAAAATTCTATGGTAACTCTTTGCAAAATATTTAATTTACAACTGGCTTTAATATCTTCCGGTATTGTTATAGGTGGAGGTATATAATCTTTTTTTTCTACAGAATTATGTTTCTTTTTCTTTTTTTTCGGTTCTTCACTTCCTTCTTCAACGTGAGTATTGAAAGCTATAGTGTTATATCCGAGGTTTTCAATGAAACTTAGTTGACTGGTATCAAAACTTTTATCAAGAAATAGGTCACAAAATCCCCAAATTCGCTGTGTATTTTGCATTTTACCGTTGTTGTTCAAATAAGGTTAGACAAATAAGTCTAGTTAAACAAATACACCTATCTATATTAATATTTAAACAAGAAAGTTTATCACATTAACAATATTATAAAATATTGTAAATAACCCAAAACTTAAAAGTTTGACATGACGAGGAAATGACAATTATTATATATTTACACATGAGTATTAAAATTAAATATAAACGTCAAATGATGTCCTCATGCGATCACAGATCGAATAATCGATTTTTTTCCTTAGCATAGATAGTTTTTTTAAATAGTTTCTCTTTCTCTATTCTTTTTCAATGTAAATATTTATTTTACACTTTTATAGCATGATATTTAGCCATACCAGTAAAGTATATATTTGAATATTTCTTAGAATACGACATGATGCTGAATTTGACATCTCG
The DNA here is from genome assembly GCA_013421005.1 of Heliconius erato x Heliconius himera. Classification (NCBI taxonomy): domain Eukaryota; kingdom Metazoa; phylum Arthropoda; class Insecta; order Lepidoptera; family Nymphalidae; genus Heliconius; species Heliconius erato x Heliconius himera. The sequence continues at coordinate 108,744 of JAATLQ010003554.1, read as the reverse complement.
ATGTATCGGTCTGATCTCATACTTATATTTCACACATTAAAATTTAAAGTTATTTAATGAAAAGAGTAATCATCTAATTTTCCTTTTTATTCTATTACATTGATATACCGTATATCAACAAGCGCTATACTAAATCCACACTATCATATAATACTTATATCCTATAATATATTTTTGTAGCTTAAACCTAAATTGTCATCGAATTCTTTGTGTAAAAACTTATAATATCAGTACATTTAAAAAGTTATGCGTTTGAAGAAGTAATGTCAAATATGGAAATTTTGTAATGTTTTTAGAAAAGTAAAACAAAAAGAATAACAGTAATTCACATAAGCATATTTTATTGTTTACTATGGGATTTCGCTATGTTATCGCCGGAGAATCACAATGCAATATATTTGCAGAAATATGTTTAATAGCTGACCATCTTCAACAAAATTTACCGAATTTTTGTTATGATCGTATAAAAAAATCTGTGGCAGAATGGAAGGTAAAAAATATATATTTATATTTTTATATGCAATTTAATACATTATTTTTTTGATCATCATCATGAATTAAGTGATAGCAGATGTAATAAATTATATCTTTATAGTAGATAATTATCTAAATCAGTACTTGAAACAAATTAAAGTATTTTATATTTACTTATAGCCTTGGTTATCGAAAATAAACGAAAAAAATAAATGGCATCATATTGGTTCTCCAATTATTTGGAAAGAAGTATTAATGGCTGGTAGTAAGCCATTTTATATTGGAAATGGTTCTGATTTTTTGGAATATTGTCAGTCTTATTATAAATTAGATATATATCTTCCATCTAAAAGATTTGAAAATTTAGCCGATAGTTATGGACAATTTCAAGATAACCTCAAGCAAGAAAATAAAAATATAGCAAGGCTTGACGATATAAGTGATATAGAAAAATCTATTAAAACTAATTATAAAATTTGTATATCTGGAGCTGCGAATCCTTTGACTGTATTCATAATCTCAGGTTTATTAGAGTATTCACAACAAATATCGAAAATTTTTATTTATGATGAAAACTGCTCCCAAGATTTAATGAAATTCGTTGAACTTGAATGTAGTTATGTAAAAAGCAGTAACTTTGGAAAAGTAGTAAAATACATTGAAAAATTAGGAGTTGCTTTAAGCAATGCCGATCTTTTGATCATTCTTGATTATATTCCATTCAGGTAATTTTACAATAATTCTCTATTACATATGTATTTTCGATCTAAGATTTCATACGGTCAAAAAAACATATATTTTTTATAGATCAACATACTCTATAGGCGAATGGCTTTTTAAGAATAGAAAAAATATGGAGTACCTAGCAACTACTATAAATGCTACAGCGTTGTCAAAATTGCGCATTGTGTTACCAAATCTAGGGCCAGCATGCTATAACGCATCTATTTTAGCTCAATCTATAACTAAAATTTCAAAGACAAACATTGTTGTCACAACATCAGATTTGGGCTTGGATGTGACACCGATTATAGCGGAAATTGCTGAAGTACCTATGAGGAATATGTTTTGCCCACCTGTTTGGGGTTTTGTCGGAATAAATCATTTGGTAGACATTCATACAACAATTCATAAATATAATGCATTTGATCCATACGAGAGATATTCAAAAGTCAGAAATTCTACCCTTTCTATTGGTGAGCTTACACCAGAGATGAGAACAATGGAATATTTAATGTTTGATGATGAAACATTATGGAAAATAGTAACAGAACGAAAAGTATTATACCAATTTAAATTATTTTTTGTAAAATATTGAAAATTATAATAACAATAAATATATTTTAATTTTAGATACAAAAGAAAAGCGCTAATAATCCTCTTTCAATTAATAAGGCTATGGCAGTCATAAGTTTGGTAAAATATTGGTTTCTGGAGCCAAATCCAAATTATGTATTATGTTTAGGAATTCATTGTAATGGTACATAAATTTTCATTAAAATGGTAAATAGTTATTTATTAATTAATTAAAATTTAACTAATCAATTAAATTCTTACTTTGCAGGGACATTTGGATTAACGTTTGAAGGTATATTTTCGCAACCTGCACGTTTTATAAAAGGTGAATGGCAACCTGCATGTAAATATTTTTTACCTAAAGATCCTTGCATAAAACTCTCTTATTTACAAAATATTGCTGAAATTGTTATGAATTTCAAAAAAACCGATTTACCCCAACTTATTCCATACTCTATGTGTATTTGTAAGGTTAAAAATAAAAAGTCATTGAAAAAAAATGATTATCCTAAGATTAGAAATTTAGCCATTCCTATATAAAACCCATTTTGAAAATTATCATGAATTTTTGGATCTTAAGAGATATGTCAAAATCGATTTTATTCGGATGTATTCGTATATGCTCGAGTCATGCGACAGCAACACGAGTCACAACTGACAACACGAACAGACAGCACTAGTGTTTAGACGACAGCGAGACGTGAAGGGTCGTAGATAGTGAACGTATTTCGGAGTTCAACGGTGAAATGTTATGACGTGCAGCATCTGTCTTTGTTTCAATAACATTCCGAGTAGTTTTTCAAAGAAATCTTAGTTAACATAATGTAAATAAGCCGATTTACCATTAGACGTATCTGCATTGCGATGTTTTCCAAAGTATGATTGTGCCACAAGGAATTAGCATAGTTAGATGTTCACATCGGTTCAGTTTTGTGAATGTTGTGCCAATAATGAGATAGTGGAGTGTTGTGATGAGGTTGTGGGACATGTGGGGTGTGCTGTGGACCGTTGAGGCCCTGGCGCAGCTCGCGGGGGTCGTGGCTTCGCCGCTGGAGCCCGCGCCACTGACTTTGCGAGGTGAGAGAAGAACCTTGCCTCCTACGCGGCCGTTTATTCGCTTTTAATGCATGCGCTACCTACTGCAATGTCCTGTTACTTTCTATTTAGATAATTAAAGATTGTTTTGAAAAGTTCACGTTTTATCATTCTGCTAAATTTATTTCAAACAAACTTTTCATTATTCTATTAAAATATTTTTTTATGCAATATGTAAATATAAATAATTTAGAGCAAAATTTATATAGAGTCAAAAAATATTTTTTGTTTTATTTCCGTTCTTCGCTTTTAATGCATGCGCTACCTACTGCAATGCCCTGTTACTTTTGGATAATTATTAATTGGATAATTAAAGATTGTTTTGAAAAGTTCACTTTTTATTATTTTGCTCAGATTATAAAATGAAATGTCTCTCTATTTATTATCTTCGTTGCTTATAATATGCCTAATTAGTAATTGTTGCATGCGTATTTTATAATATTTTTTTTTTGTTTTCCGCACTTACAATGTTTTAAGTCCTAAGTTCGAAAAGTTAATCCGAAAATTATATTGTGATATTGTTAGTAAAGATAATTTGTGAAGTTTATAAAAGTGCCAATTTACTATATCAAAAAAAATATTACTTGATGGTATATTGAAATTCATTTATAAGAGAATTTTTGAAATACACTAATTCAATAAATAAACCTTAAAAAACTATTTACACTTATCTAGTATTTCTCTATATTCACTTATTCGTTTAATTTTGTCAGCATTCAGATTGAACCTTATATATGCTTATATTCTTTATGTCGGCTGGCTGAAAGGCGAAGCTACGTCGCAATATTTATTCTGATTAGAGAAACACCCTATATTATCTCTATATAAATATTTCACCAACAGAGATTTGCGTCTCGAAACATCGCATTCAACTTGGTAACATGAAGGCGTCAAATTATAACAACGACTACCTTTTATTTATGGCTTCGCCAGCGTTGTCAAATGGTAATAAATAACTAAAAATTGTGAAAAATACACTACATATTCTACGTGCCCAAGGTAACCCTGACAGCACCTACAGTGGACTACATTATAACAATATAATGAATCTTATATTCAGCGGAACGTCTAACAAAAATATTTTTTCATTTCTAACTAGTAGTTCCTGAGATTTCAGTTTTTTATTTCTAAAGTATAGAAATATATTCAAAATCATCTCATAATAAGCAAACACACGCACTCACACACAAACTCCATGTACGATTGCAATACGTTTATTAGGCCAAAGTGCTTTTTTTAATCGCTCAGTACAATCAGGTCAATCCATTTGTATCAAACTTGCCACAAACACCATGGTTTAGAAAAGTATCTATTAGTTTCGCGCAAGGCTCTTCCGTAAATCCCTACAAATTGCTTCGAGGTACGATAATCTGGCAGCTACGAGGTCTAATCAAGAGGGAATTCATCTACTCAGGCATTGGTTGTCGCTAAGGGCTGGAGTAAGTTGTACTAAATATTTTCAGTTAGAACTATTTGTCTGAGGCCGGTCGTGGCGCAGCGGCACGAGGTGTGACTGCAAAACCGACTGGTTGCGGGTTCGATCCCCACTCGAGGAGATGAAATATTTACTTAAATTTATATTTCCATTTCTTCGCTGTGGTGTCGAGGTTACACGCGGCGTTGAGTTCTGCCACTCAACACGCAGTGCCTCCAAAATTCGGAAGAAAGTGGGGAACGGAGTGTCTTAACGCTACGTTCCCTCTGCCTACCCTGCTGTGTGCGGGATACATCGTGAAGCTGATTTATTTACTATTTGTTTCAAAAAGTCACCATAAATGGATTTACTATATTAATGTCTGAAAGAGCGTGCTCATGACTTCGGACAGAATGTGTTTCCACCGCGGGGCTGCTAATGAATGTTGTATAAGGACAGGTAGCACGTCCTGCGCTACATGTAAATGGCGCTGGCTCTGTGTAATTAATCTCTTTGTATGTCACCCAGTCGGGATTAAGTCGTGTTAATGTGAACCATAAGGTATACTAACATACAACACAACTATTTCTAATTACGCCGTTGCATTTTGCTAAAATTTTTATAAAAAAAAATGTATATATAGCTACAAATTTGACCTAAGAATTCAATAAAGAATTAATGCAAAATATATTTAAAAATGAATCATATTCAGATTTCTCAAAACAAAATCGAAAGCTACTAGTTATCATATAATAAAAGTTTATATTATATTGATATAGTTTTAATATAATTCAATAGAAGCATCCCAATTGGAGAGCGGTTTGTATGTGGTCGGCATTGCGATGATCGCGAGACGCATCAGTTGCATAACAAGCGTGTTGCGTCCAAGTAACGGGACTGTGGCGCGGGCTGGGAGACCGATACTTCCACCTATACCCGCTTTATCGACTCGACTTCGCCAATAACATATTATACATTAATATGAAAAATCTGCTTCACGCTGTATCCCGCACAGAGTAGGTAGAGTAAGCAGAGGGAGCCAGTGTTAAGACATCCCGTTACCTACTTTCTCCAGAATTCTGGAGGTATTGCGTGTTGTTAGGACTGAATGCCGCGTTTTGCCTCGACAAAAGAGCGAAGAAATGAAAATATACATTTAAATAAATATTTAATTCCTTCGAGTGGGCATCGAACCCACAACCAGTCGCGTATACAGTTGCGCGCATTTGCATCCGCCCAATTTCGCTCACGCTATAACAAGACAGCGAAATTACGAAGTTCCCGTTGCGTCACTTCTCGTCACGAAATATTGTTACTGATTAAACAAGAGAAGCAAAGATACTCAGGCCGCTTCGTGCGGTCATGAACGAGACCGTGACTGATAGTTACAATGCCCCAATCGATATAGCTTTTTATAATAACTGGTTGTTATATACTGTAAGGTAAAGGTGAGTGTATTACGCCTAGAAATAGATGTTAGTGTAGTTTTAAATTATTCCGTGTAATTGAATCATAACAATTGAGGGCGGAAACGAACCGCGATTCCTGTTTGCTGTTTGCGTGCGCATATAACTAGTTTGTCGGGACAACGGCGTGGCTGTAGCTACTAGATGACTGTGTTTCATTAATAAATGTCGTTTTATCAATTTTAGTTTTATTTA